>CAJQZN010035979.1:0-12568 GCA_907164685.1 Colias eurytheme | reverse complement strand
TCAGACCACACCACCGAATTCGTAGATTGTTTACCTCAAGTCATTAAGACTATGACGAAATCTGTCTGCAGTAAGACGGGCCTCTCGCTATTCGTCCGTTTCCAGAGACCGAATAGTTTCAATTCTTAATCTTTCATTAAACAAACTTATTAATCGTTCTTGTCTCATATAATTGTAATATTCGCGTCCCTACTCTAGTCATTGCTTATACTCATGTTCATCTTCAAGAGATCGAATAATATTATGATGCACCCTATCATTTGTCAAACGGTCTTCATATTGAGTAAAGTTTCAGATTCTCGAGATAAAATATGACTGTCGTGATCAGTAGTGAGACGTAATTCCCTCTCAGTGAGGGTTTCGGTCTCACGGGATAGTACAATATTTCGTTTGCGATCAGCTGTGAGACGTCATACCCTCTCAGTGAAGGTTTCGGTCTCACGGGATAGTAGGGGAGACCGGGTTTGGTTGTCTCACGGGTTGGTCGTCACAGCGGTCTTAACACAAAACTGAACTATCGAATAAGTCTGTTGAACAGCGTGGCAAGAGCGATACAGTGACAACGCTTTCCCCACTTCGCGTCAGACCGCCCCGATCTGCCGTGAGGGCCTCACACGTGTTTATTGTTTTCGCACAGATTTTTTATGATATGAGGACCGAATATATGCTCCTCATAACATCACTTTTTGTGAACGAAACGACAGCGCGGTTTAATTTAATGCCAACACCATTAGAAAAAAGGATTATTATTAATTGTGAAAAAATATCATGATTTACACTATTAACACTCTTTTAACATAAAATATAAGTCTGTGAGTGTGTAAAAATAAATCCAGCTAATTACACATCAAACTTATGTTTATAATTAGGTATACGACATGAAAATATATTAATTACCAAGCAATAATAATACAGATAAGCAGTGGTGGCTCAGTGGTGAGACCTCGGACTTCGAATCGATAAGTCCGGGGTTCGAGACCAGGCGAGCGCGCAGGAAATAAATTGATTTTTCAATTTATCTGCGCATGTTGTAACATCACCACTGCTCGAACGGTGAAGGAAAACATCGTGAGGAAACCGACATGTCGAAGAATTAAAAAGTTCGATAACATGTGTCATCCGCCAACACGCACTTGGCCAACGTGGTGGATTATGGCCTGTACCCTCATAGGAGGCCCGTGTCCCAGCAGTGGGAACGTATATGGGCTGATGATGATGAATAATACAGATAAATACTGAACATAAGTAGGTATAATAGATATTAAGTAGTATTAGTTAAAATATACTTTGACTGTTAGTCAAAGTTTATTTTTACTAACAACATGTAAATGAAGAAGAAATAATAATTACCAACGAACTAACCTTTTCTATAATACTTAACACGGCACATTTTTCAAATTATCTTGCTCAACCCTGCTCAAAAATTTGAGGGTTTTGTTGGAACTTTAATATGTCAAAACTATGATATATCTAAACTACGATACAACTTGCTTGCGGAAATGCTCATTACAATTGTGAATCTAAAGAATAACTAACAACATACTATTCAATTTTATTGAGCTGATGAATATCTTTTGCCTGGAAGAAATCACCGTCGCCTAATAAATATACTGTGTTTTCTTATAAAACCGTTACATAATTTATTTTATCTACTTAAATAATGAAAATGATATTATATTTATAAAATAAGAAACATATTATGTAAAATGATTAAAAATAAATAAATGAAGCAACTACGATTCAAAGAAAACATCTTTTTCAGTGTTAAAATGCTCTTAGCAATCCTGGATGATGAACTGTATCATGTACTCTGATCCCAGTACGGTCGGTACCTCGATAGCCATAACGATAAATATTATAATCAGATAACCGCAAAGTCAAAATAAAAACATTACTTGTACAGTTGTGAGTGCAAAATTTACGTTTCATTTGGATTAACATTTTTTTCGGTACTAAAACGTAGTCGTTTGATATGTGGTTGGCTGCCCCTCCTCTCCTTCCTAAAAAATAACCTCCAAAATTTCCCGAGGTACTTCCAATGATTGAACCATTGGACGTTGGACATTAACTTCAGTCAAAAATTGACGAAGCGGATGATTACTAATTTCCACTTAATCCTCGCTGCTACTATCTTTACCATCAAATCATCAATTTTCAAGTGGTGTTGTAAAAATATCAGCAGAAATCGTCTTCCAAAGGCGATATAATTTTATGAGCATTGAATCAGTAAATAACAAAATCAAAAGTTAACTGTACTATAAAAAAAGCTACTTACAAATAAAATTTTATCAAAAACTACTGTTCCCAATGCACCTCAAAATAATAAAAGAATTCATCATTTTATTATTTGATTCTAAAAGTGTAATATAATACCTACCAACAAAAAACATGAATTGCTATCATTATAAAAAATAAATACCTTTAAGTAACAACTTACTTCTTGTGGGAACGCATGATGGTGAAAATTCACAAAACACGAAGATTGCATTTGATATTTTTGGTTTTATGGCATTCAATTGCTTTATAAATATCACTACATAGTATAAAAAAGTCGCTTTCTCTGTCCCTATGTCCCTTTGTATGCTTATATCTTTAAAACTTCGCAACGGATTTTGATGCGGTTTTTTTAATAGATAGACTGATTCAAGAGGAAGGTTTTAGTATTTAATTTATTAGGTTTTAGACAAAGCGGACGAACCCGCGGGCGGTAAGCTAGTAAATTTATAAAATACGAAGATTTTTAAAATTGTAACTAATGAACGAAATCAATATTAGATTAACTGTAGATAATGGTGTCTAGTTTTACTTAAAATAATAAACATCTACCCTCACTTTAAAAAAATGTAGTATATTAATTATTTACACGAAATATACCTTATAGGGAAGGGAAGATATGGGCTAAAGAGTTAAATAAATAACATAATTATATTTAAATTATTAATTTCCAACTGTGTATTCAGTAGTGTTAACATCTAAATTGATTTGATTTTTACGAAATCTCATAGATGGCGCTGTTACAAAATTAACATTATACAACTTACATTCTTTAAACTATGTTTCTCTTCCCAAGTTACTTAAATGGCATAACTAATAGTGTCAATCTAGATATTGTCAAACAACATTTATATATGCGTCATTTGATTATTAATTTCCAATAGTTAACGTGTGTTTGATTTTCTAACACTTCATAGATGGCGCTGTTTCAAATTTGTCTTTATACTGCTAAGATTCATTTAACTGTTTCTCTGCCCAAATTACGTAAATGACATAGTTTTTATTTTGTAAAGCTAGATAATAGCATGGCTTACTCGAAACCAACATTTAAACATGAGTCTTTAGATTGTACGCTGTCGTAGTACACGGAATATGTAAGAAAAATAAAGGCTCACAGCTCCTCCCCCGAAGGTGATATCATGATAATATGTTTAAACTATCCTCACCCGACCTCTTAGGAATATTCATGCAAAATTTGAAGTAAATCTATGCAGTACTTTTCGAGATTAGCCCGGTCAAACATACAGACAAACAGACAAACAGACAAACAGACAAACAGACAAAAATTCTAAAAACTATATTTTTGGCTTCTATATCGATTATAGATCATGGATTATGTATTCTTTTAAAAAAATATTCAATGTACAGTTTTGACTTTCCTACGATTTTATTATATGTATAGATATTATTATTATTATCCAGTACTTAAAGCAGCTGACATTCTGGAAGTCATAAGGGGTCACTGAAAATCAGTGCTGAGGTATTATGCCTCAGATATCCTGAGTGGCTTCCTTTTTTAGCGCATGCAACCACACATATATTTATGTGTTCTATTACATATTATTTAAAATTTACAATGATATTTGATATGTGTGTTGTGTGTGTTGGAATAAATGTTTTCTTTCTTTCTTTCTTTCTTTCAAATTCATAACCTCATTTGTTTTAAGTGTTGGTTAAATAATAAAAAATAATAAATTCTAATAAGAATAATAAAATATATTATCATCAACATTAGAATGATAATTATCCGTAAATTGTAAAAAAATACTTAAATATTTGTAGGCACAATAATGTGTTAAATACATAAGTACCTAACTGTAAATATCAATTTGTATGTAATTTATCTGCACCTCTTAAATCTAAACAAGTAAGTAATTATTTAAAACTTGAGATTTGTATGCAAAATTATTTAAGTACATTCATTGTTTTAAATTAAAACATATGAGTTCTCCGACTTAAAAATTCAATGTTGTTGAAAGTATTCAACAGGAATATTTACCCGCTTATTTATTATTGATTCGATTGGTGGTATCATAATATTTCCGGATGCATGAACCATGCAACACAAAAATATTTATTCAATTTCATCAATTATTTTTTGAGATTAAAGCCTGGTAACTGGCCTAGTGCGGGTTGAGACATGTCATGTCGTTGAACTTTTGATTTTTTAAGAGCCGATTTCCTTGATATGTTTTTCTAATCACTCCATAGTATAAAACAAAGTCGCTTTCTCTGTCCCTATGTCCCTATGTATGCTTAAATCTTTAAAACTACGCAATGGAATTTGATGCGGCCTTTTTTAGTACATAAAGTGATTTAAGAGGATAGTTTTAGTACATTATTTATTAGGATTTAGACAAAGCGGTCGAGCCGCGGGCGGAAAGCTAGCATTTTATAATACATAGTATAGATTTTTAACCAATATATTCTATGTTCCAGGGCGCCCGAGTATGGGTGGAGCACCCGATAAAGGTGTGGGAGGGCGCCACTGTCACCAGCGATTACCGGTCTGGAGTTGTCATCGTCCAGATAGATGATACCAATGAAATACGGCAGATAAAGGTAAGATAAAAAAATACTCTTTTTGATTATTGACAGAATTTTACAGACAGACTATTGAAGATTTATCACGCTTTGTGATCGTATATTTTCTATTCTTTAAAAAAATCTTTTACGTATTTATGAGCATTTTAATTTAAAAAATAATTAATTTATAAAATTTGAGGAGGATCGTAAGAAGTGTCCAATTAGATATATTCAGCATTTTATGCATCATGTTTTGCTTATCTGCTTATTCACGGAAGGAAGTCAAATAATACACTATTAATATTAATGTTGGTATTAAATACGTGATATCCTTATCCTTTTTATCCAATACATAGGAAGTAAAAGCAGTCTATAATAAATTCTCTGTTTGGTGGCTGAACTATGAAACACCTGAACCATTTTATTCCGGAATCTTGTTACCTATTATAAGTTAGTTTTCTACGGTGTTAACAGGCTGTTAGCTGTAGACCTTTTTTTGTAAAAAACACTTCGTTTGCTCATAAAAATCTCATACACATCAATCTAAATCGCATTTCCTGATTATAACTTGTAAAGGATAAGTTCCTGTATTAATTTTTAAACCACATCTTTAACAAGGTTATTTCAAAGACCTTTGTGGTGTTCGTGGTTTTCTAGCCTTAGGTGTGAATGCTGGTAATTATATCCTTTATCATAGTTTATTTATTAATAATAGTATATTTTAATTTTTCATTATCTGTGGTAGTGTGGACGGACTTTACGCGGGAGATATTTAAATGGTTCGAATTGTTTTTGATTTTAAAGACATAAAAGTAAGTACATAATAAAATTAACTGTTAGAAAATTGTGAATATTGTGAATAAAATGTGA
Source organism: Colias eurytheme (assembly GCA_907164685.1). Taxonomy (NCBI): domain Eukaryota; kingdom Metazoa; phylum Arthropoda; class Insecta; order Lepidoptera; family Pieridae; genus Colias; species Colias eurytheme. The sequence continues at coordinate 6,898 of CAJQZN010035979.1, read as the reverse complement.
ACGTGATAAAGGAGAATGGGCAAATTGGGCCTGAAACTTGGGCTAAGACCAATCAATACACACGAAATATTGTTTTTGTGATAGATCATTACACATACCTTACGAAAAAAATAAAATAAAAAAATAAATCAACCGGGTTCTTGTACAGTCAAGTCAAAAAGTTTTATTTATTTGGCTATTATTTTGCGCACAATAACGGTGTTTTTAATTCGAGTGAAGTAAGTATAAATCTAAATGTCACTGGAGTGACTGAGTTTAACCACAAAAAACGTCTAACTACGTTAAATTATAATAAACACGGTATAGGTACCTGTTACAAAACATAATATTAGTGTATTTCGGTTATTAGAAGGCTTAAGATTAGTACGTATTTGTAAGTGAAAGTGAATTGGAGTAACATAAAGATATTGTCATTGTCTTATAACAGTTATTTATTGCAAAAAAATTATACACAAAGAAATAAAACTTGATGTGACTGTACAAAAACCCGGTTGATTATTTTTTTATATATATTTTTCCCGTTATGTATGTGTTATGATCTATTATAAAAACAATATCTCATGTGTATTGGTCCAACTCAAGGGTTCAGGCCCAACTTCCATAGTAAAATGCCCATTCTCCTTTCCTGGAAACATTGGAATTTATTCAAAATATCCTCCAATTTATGAAATATTTCCTATTAGGTAGTAGGTACATAACTTGACGACGCGGTTGGCGCAGTGGTAAAGTAACTGCCTACTGAGCCGACGGTCCCGGGTTCGATCCCCGGTCAGGGCAAATATTTGTGTGATGAACTCAATTATTTGTTCTTGGGTCTGGGTTTTATTATCTATATATGTATTTATTAAATATTATATTTATCGTCGCCTAGTACCCACAACACAAGCCTTAATTGAGCTTACTGTGGGACTAGGTCGATTTGTGTAATAATGTCCTATAATGTGTATTTATGTAATAAAAAAAAAAAAAAAAACTCTAGATTCTAAATGACCATAGCCTATAGCACAGTACCCTATAGTTTCCTTAATACCTACATGGTTTGATATACCGGATCCGATTATGTCGTAATAACAAGATGATGTAGGTAATCAAGCTTGTTTTAATCGACTACATACTATCAATATGTTTACTATATCGCGTGAAAAGTAGCCTATGTACTAATCCACACAAATCGCCTATAAAATTTCTTTGAAAACCGATTAACTGTTTTACTTGAAAGAACATTTATCCTTGTTTTAATAATTTTCGTGTTATTTCGTAGTTCTAGAATGACTTATCTTAATATTATCGTCTCTCCTTTAAAATAAAGCGAAATACACAATTCAATGTTCTTTGTAAACAGTACATCATTTGTAGCATTGATCTTATTTGTTTAAATCATATTAATAGGGTTAAACGTTACTTAAGTAATCAGTTATTAGATTAATTTCCATTGCTGTCTTACCGCGCACGTGTCGGCAGTCGTATAGAAATCATTTAGTTAGTCGTATGCATGTGTTATTGAAATTGTTTTCTTTTAAGAAAGTGTGATAGTGACATCAGCCAAAATTGGATGTGGTATGGGACGGCTTCTGTGGGGGAGTTCGACTTTCCCACAGAATTTCGCCGTTAATCACTTGTATCCTGGTGTTTTGTTTTACCCGGTGAGTGTGAAATACAAGTGATTGAACCATAGAGTACGAAAAAGTTAAAGATTAAGAACTATTTTGGAAGGTCGGTTTAAAAACATGACATTTTGCCGTTATCCGTCATAGAGTTACTACTCTACTGCTAGTAGACCTAAGTAGACATTATAAAGTACAAATATTTAACAAAGTTAAGGATTGCGAACTTTCAATCGTTTTTGGAACGTCGGTTTAAAAATGCATGTTGTTTTTCGGTTATATGTCATAGATTTACTACTCTACTACTAGTAGTAAGATATCATAGAGTAGATACACATATTTTAAAAAGTTAAGGATTGCCAACTTTCAATCGTTTTTGGAACGTCAGTTAAAAAACACTTGAATTTTCGCTGTTATCTATTATACAGTATTAGAAATAAACCACAGAGTGCAAACCTTTAAAAAAGTTCAGGATTAAAACATTTCGTCGTTTTTTTGGATCTTATATTAAAAATACACGAGTTTTAGCAATGGAGTAGGGTGTAGTAAGAGATATTTGCATGCAATAAGAAAACAAAGAAATGACATTGCGATATATTATGTTCTACGTAAATTACTTCAAGGAGCAATCAGAGAAATGCGTCATTATCGAAAAAGGAAGCCTTTTAACAGAACGCGTGTTTATTTATTACAATAATAGTTATTTTTCTTATGTCTTGTGAATTGCGATGTGAATGAATGTTGTAATATTTGAAGCTCTTCTTATTTTTTGATTATCTTGGCGTAAATGGTTTTGCTATATCACCCAGTTACTTAGAAAAATTGTTTACGACCTATTCGCTGCTCTACAGAATACATATTCGCAAAATATGTGCAACTGTTTCGAAAAATACCTATCCAAGCACTTACGCAAATACCCCCAATTATATTAAAATTTTTCGGTAAAAATTATAAATGTACAGGCATACACAGCGATATAATTTGAAAATTTTCACCCATTTGTAAAGTCTAGTATTTTTGGCGCTAAAAAACGATATACTTACATATCGATTTGGGTGAAATTATACAACATTTTTGAAGTGAAACTTCTTTATCGGGGTTGGAAAAAAATTTAGTGTAACATTTTTTCGTTACGCGTGACATTTTTCTGTTACGCGCCATCTTTTTCTTATCCCTACCACGCGTGATTCGACGGATTTCTGTAAAGTTGCATATAGTAAATTATTTTTTGAAAAATTAGGTCATAAAGAAGTTTCACTTCTTACGTGTGTTCACTTGTACACGCACAACATTTTTTTTCGTTTGAAACCTTTTTTATCTTACTTAAAGTCACGCTTAGGGAATGGATACTTTGTATGTATATTTTTAAATATTCTTGACTACTTGCAGCTTAAATACTTTAACCAATTGACCGACTTATATTGTACTATTTTTGTTAAGTGGAAACGCGAGGTAAAATTGTATATATTCGTATGGTGATTAAAATATTTTTATGAATAAAATTTTTATTTCAAATGCTAAGTCAAATGCTCTATAAATGATAAATATTTCACATAGGCGTTGCTACGTTACAGTGAAAGACGCGGGTTCGAATCTCATATTTTTACGAAGCGTTCGGATAAAGTACCTATACATTTAAAAAATGTAAAGGTCACTAGCGAAACTAATATTAAAATATGTATCTATTATCATCAGTAAAACAAATAAACAAAATCTTATATGAATTTAAAATACTACAATGTCACCACCCACATTTTCTTTGATTTAACAACAGTTTATATTGTCTTGTTCCATTATGTGTCTGTGTGTGTGTGTGTGTGTGATGTTTCCCATTGTGGGGCACAGATTAGTTATGGGGCAGATATATGACATCTGTTTGAGTGATATATTTTCTTCATGGGCAAAAATGTGATCACTGTTCAATCTTCATGTATGTACTGCAACTTGCCTGCAACCTTTAAAGATGAGATTATTTAAAAATAGGTAAATTCGATCACGTGGCGAGATTCGAACCTGCGTTATTCGCCTTACCGGGGCAACACTTGACCTCTCGGCTACCCGTGATCATAGAATATAATATATACTCTCGTGATCCCGTTTACAACTTAACATACATTAAACAAAAATATTTAATAATAAAATAACTAAAAAAACTCATGTTTTAATATACGAGATAATTGTTTTTCGTCATATTATGAAAGGTTTTGCCCACAGGTTTTGCCATTTAAACATTCTAAATGTCAGTCAGTGCACATAGTTGCAGTATATTGTCATAGTTTAAATATAATAAAACCTGCTATATACTGCTATAATAATTACTAGCTTTTCGCCCCTGACATTACTCGCGTGCATTTCACGGTATTACTCGTCAAACTAATTTATACAAGTTTTGCTTGAAGTTTCATCAAGGCAAAAACTAGGTTTTGGTATGCAAAGTTCTACCTATCTATATATATCTAATGCAATCAAATAGGTTCAGCAGTTTATGAGTGAAAATGTGATAGAATGATTTTCTATATTACATTAATACGTTACTTATAATTAGAAAATATTTCAGAACTAGATTTCCGCCCGCGGCTTCGCCCGCGTTTTCAAAGGAAAACCCGCATAGTTCCCGTTCCCGTGGGATTTCCGGAATAAAACCTATCCTATGTGTTAATCCAAGTTATCCTCTATATGTGTGCTAAATTTAATTATAATTGGTTCAGTAGAATTTACGTGAAAGAGTATCAAATACACACACACACATCTTCACAAACTTTCGCATTTATAATATTAGTTAATAGGATAATTGTTATAAAAATTTCCAACACTTAATCTTTTCTTATAGATTGCTTGTAAGACCAATAAACTACCTTTTGCATAATACAAATATTCCATACATATTTGGATGTTTTTATACGATAAAGATAAATATATAGCAGATTGATATATCCAATTGCGTAATCGGAATTAAAATTCACTATCTGTATCCTGGCATTGATAATGCGCTGATGTCATTTATAAACAAATGACATACCTATAATATTTTTAAAATGTTAACTGCTTTACTAGGCTATATTAATTATGTAAAATACATCGAGATAGTATGTACTACTAGAGGGGTTATTCCAAACAAAAACATTGCGCGCGGCCGATGTGGTGGGGTACGTGTGGAACGAGCGAGGCGTGGCTTCAAGTTCAAAGATTAAGCAATGCGTGCAGATGCGACACATTGTGCAATCTGTTTACTCGGTACTATCTGGTGGTACTGATACTAGGGAATTAATAAAACGAGGATTTTATATTAAACTATGTATTTTAATTTCCTTTAAATAATATCAATTTAGTAAGCTTTTGTCGTTTTGTGTAGTAATCAATAGTTTTATCAGTTTTTGCTTCATGATGTAATCGAATTTTGGAGTATTGGTTTATAATAGCCCTAATTAAATGGATACGATGATTCAATGTTGATGGCGTTTACGTATAAGAAACTCACATTTTGAAAAATCTCACGTGAGATTCGAGGATGGGGGAGGGGTTGAATAAATTCTCACGACATCTCACCAGGGGGGGAGGGAGGTGCAGAAAATTTTAAAAAACACCTCACGTAATTTATGGACGCCCCCTTACTCGATCACAATTTTTGTAACGAATGTGAAAGACGAAACAATAAATACGCAAAGCGGCTTTTACTATAAACGGAACTAAATTTAAAAATATACTTTATTTATTGAGTTATAAGGTTGCTTCCATTCTGTTTATTTACATTCTCAAAAACATCAATCGCCGCAGAGGTGGCTTGCGACAAAGGCGGCTTGTGTCAAAGGCCTCGGCGATATCATTTAAGAACATAATATTATGTACTTTAGGCAAACTTGTAATAAGATCTATTTTACTTTCTTATTATTCCATTTGACAAGGATATTGGGTAAGATACCTATTGGAATAATTTTATTATTATGTATGTACTTATTAAATCCGCGAATAAAAAAAATTTTTAGTCGTGAATATAGAAATTGGGTCGCATTTTTTTAATCCGCGAATAGTGAAAACACGAATAAAGGAAGCGCGATTAAGGAACTTTTACTGTATTAGTTTCTGTGAATGTTGTGTTTATTTGTAATTGTTGTGCATAATAATTTATAAATCCTATTGGAACAACTGTTGATTAACCTTTTTTTAATAAATAAAAATAGGTAAATAAATAAATATTACTTAATATAACCTACCGTTTTACTTTGCGTAGTCGGGTAAAAGTATAAATATTTAAGTACTACACCACGGTAATCTTTCCTAGTATATATACATACTTAAAAAAATCCAGTTACATTTTTTTAACAGACTCATCGATAGTGTCACGTCTGTGCTGTTAGTCTATGAAAAATGGCGCGAAACGCAGAACGCGTGGTGATTTTTCGCAAAATGATAACAATATTAGTAAAATGCATGACTTACTCATAATAAGGAAACTTACTGGTGAAAAGTCACTCCTCGGGCTTTGTTTGTATTATGGGAACTTGTAAAACAATATCTAAGCAAACACGAAGGCATTTTGAACAGAGCAATAACACGTGTTGACGCGGCAAGCGGGGGGCACAGTCCGACACAGACTAAAGAGACTTGTGATTCTTACCTCTAGCTCGTGTTAAAGAGAGTGTAGTAGCGATCGCCTCTCTAGTACGTAGTACATACTATCTCGATGGTAAAATATTATGTTTTTTTATCGATGTAAATAGACATTAGAACTTTGATAGTCAAAAATATAGATAAAAAATGCTCTAATAGAAAACAAAATTGCTTTATAAATTATACCTAATAGTTAGATACTATAATAATACAACCAGTCGGAAATTAAATTACTTATTAAGGGAATAGTAAAAGTAAAGAGGCTTCGCCAAGTCACTGATTTCGCGCCAAAAGTTTTTAAAACTATTTAAAAATTTTGTAGAATTTGGTTCATTATGAATGTTAATTTCGGAGAACGTTTACTACGTTTAAGATCGAAAAATAAAATTAAATGATATTGTGATAAAAAAAAACGGAGACAAAAGAAGCATTATATCAAATAGTTATACGTTAACGTTTATATATTTAGTTATTATTAAAGTGAAACTTTTATTACATCGTCTCAAACTTTTTGGTCTGTGTAGCGCGTGTCGCGTGTATCGCGGCTGTCGAGTAGGTATACCTACTCGGCAGCCGACCGTCACGCGATATGCGCTACACAAAGCAGTGTTCGGAACCGTTCGAACAGTTTCACATGTAAGTGAACTTAGCAGATCATTTTTAGCAGATCAAAAAAAAATGTGAGT
>CAJQZN010035977.1:3982-14677 GCA_907164685.1 Colias eurytheme | reverse complement strand
TCTTGTATTCCACTATTCGTTGTAGTCGAATACAAAATATATTTAAACAAACTTAGGTTGGCCTACAGGCAAAAGGGATCCTATCAAATGGTAAACTTGACCTTGTATCTTAAAAGTAAGCATGAACGGACCTTCTGATAATTATTGAGCACCAAAGGATCATTTGAAACGCGCTACTATAAGAGCGAATATTGTCTAATAACAGTTTACATTGCACAGTATGTTCCTCTAAAAGTAGTGATTTCAAAGGTTCCGGTGTATCTTCAAATGAAAGCCGACTCCTTACTACACTTTAAAGCATTACAAAAAGAACATACTACGCCTTTACAGAAGATGATCTGTAATCAATTGTGAGGTTATAAGCAAACCCACTTTTATATTTGTCAGACCACACCACCGAATTTGTAGATTGTTTACCTCAAGTCATTAAGACTATGACGAAATCTGTCTACAGTAAGATGGGCCTCTCGCTATTCGTCCGTTTCCAGATACCGAATAGTTTCAATTCTTAATCTTTCATTAAACAAACTTATTAATCGTTCTTGTCTCATATAATTGTAATATTCGCGTCCCTACTCTAGTCATTGCTTATGCTCATGTTCATCTTCAAGAGATCGAATAATATTATGATGCACCCTATCATTAATTGTCAAACGGTCTTCATATTGAGTAAAGTTTCAGATTCTCGAGATAAAATATGACTGTCGTGATAAGTAGTGAGGCGTAATTCCCTCTCAGTGAGGGTTTCGGTCTCACGGGATAGTACAATATGCCGTTTGCGATCAGCTGTGAGACGTCATACCCTCTCAGTGAAGGTTTCGGTCTCACGGGATAGTAGGGGAGACCGGGTTTGGTTGTCTCACGGGTTGGTTGTCATAGCGGTCTTAACACAAAATTGAACTATCGAATAATTATATATTATATTAGTCTGTTGAACAGCGTGGCAAGAGCGATACAGTGACAACGCTGTCCCCACTTCGCTTCAGACCGCCCCGATCTGCCGTGAGGGCCTCACACGTGTTTATTGTTTTCGCACTGATTTTTTATGATATGAGGACCGAATACGCTCCTCATAACATCACTTTTTGTGAACGAAACGACAGCGCGGTTTAATTTAATGCCAACACCATTAGAAAAAAGGGTTATTATTAATTGTGAAAAAATATCATGATTTACACTATTAACACTCTTTTAACATAAAATATAAGTCTGTGAGTGTGTAAAAATAAATCCAGCTAATTACACATCAAACTTATGTTTATAATTAGGTATACGACATGAAAATATATTAATTACCAAGCAATAATAATAGAGATAAATACTGAACATAAGTAGGTATAATAGATATTAAGTAGTATTAGTTAAAATATACTTTGACTACTTTGACTGTTAGTCAAAGTTTATTTTTACTAACAACATGTAAATGAAGAAGAAATAATAATTACCAACGAACTAACCTTTTCTATAATACTTAACACGTCACATTTTTCAAATTATCTTGCTCAACCCTGCTCAAAAATTTGAGGGTTTTGTTGGAACTTTAATATGTCAAAACTATGATATATCTAAACTACGATACAATTTGCTTGTGGAAATGCTCATTACAATTGTGAATCTAAAGAATAACTAACAACATACTATTCAATTTTATTGAGCTGATGAATATCTTTTGCCTGGAAAAAATCACCGTCGCCTAATAAATATACTGTGTTTTCTTATAAAACCGTTACATAATTTATTTTATCTACTTAAATAATGAAAATGATATTATATTTATAAAATATAAAACATATTATGTAAAATGATTAAAAATAAATAAATGAAGCAACTACGATTCAAAGAAATAATCTTTTTCAGTGTTAAAATGCTCTTAGCAATCCTGGATGATGAACTGTATCATGTACTCTGATCCCAGTACGGTCGGTACCTCGATAGCCATAACGATAAATATTATAATCAGATAACCGCAAAGTCAAAATAAAAACATTACTTGTACAGTTGTGAGTGCAAAATTTACGTTTCATTTGGAATAACATTTTTTTCGGTACTAAAACGTAGTCGTTTGATATGTGGTTGGCTGCCCCTCCTCTCCTTCCTGAAAAATATCCTCCAAAATTTCCCGAGATACTTCCAATGATTGAACCATTGGACGTTGGACATTAACTTCAGTCAAAAATTGACGAAGCGGATGATTACTAATTTCCACTTTATCCTCGCGGCTACTATCTTTATCATCAAATCATCAATTTTCAAGTGGTGTTGTAAAAATATCAGCAGAAATCGTCTTCCAAAGGCGATATAATTTTATGAGCATTGAATCTGTAAATAAAAAAATCAAAAGTTAACTGTAAATCTATAAAAAAAGCTACTTACAAATAAAATTTTATCAAAAACTACTGTTCCCAATGCACCTCAAAATAATAAAAGAATTCATCATTTTATTATTTCATTCTAAAAGTGTAATATAATACCTACCAACAAAAAACATGAATTGCTATCATTATAAAAAATAAATACTTACCTATAAGTAACAAATTACTTTTTGTGGGAACGCATGATGGTGAAAATTCACAAAACACGAAGATTGCATTAATTGATATTTTTGGTTTTATGGCATTCAATTGCTTTATAAATATCACTACATAGTATAAAAAAGTCGCTTTCTCTGTCCCTATGTTCCTTTGTATGCTTAAATCTTTAAAACTTCGCAACGGATTTTGATGCGGTTTTTTTAATAGATAGACTGATTCAAGAGGAAGGTTTTAGTATATAATTTATTAGGTTTTAGACAAAGCGGACGAATACGAAGATTTTTAAAATTGTAACTAATGAACGCAATCAATATTAGATTAACTATAGATAATGGTGTCTAGTTTTACTTAAAATAATAAACATCTAACTACCCTCACTTTAAAAAAATGTAGTATATTTATTATTTACACGAAATATACCTTATAGGGAAGGGAAGATATGGGCTAAAGAGTTAAATAAATAACATAATATTAAATTATTAATTATTAATTTCCAACTGTGTATTCAGTAGTGTTAACATCTAAATTGATATGATTTTTACGAAATCTCATAGATGGCGCTGTTACAAAATTAACATTATACAACTTACATTCTTTAAACTATGTTTCTCTTCCCAAGTTACTTAAATGGCATAATTTTTATAGTGTCAATCTAGATATTGTCAAACAACATTTATATATGCGTCATTTAATTATTAATTTCCAATAGTTAACGTGTATTTGATTTTTCTAACACTTCATAGATGGCGCTGTTTCAAATTTGTCTTTATACTGCTAAGATTCATTTAACTGTTTCTCTGCCCAAATTACGTAAATGACATAGTTTTTATTTTGTAAAGCTAGATAATAGCGTGGCTTACTCGAAACCAACATTTAAACATGAGTCTTTAGATTGTACGCTGTCGTAGTACACGGAATATGTAAGAAAAATAAAGGCTCACAGCTCCTCCCCCGAAGGTGATATCATGATAATATGTTTAAACTATCCTCACCCGACCTCTTAGGAATATTCATGCAAAATTTGAAGTAAATCTATGCAGCACTTTTCGAGATTAGCTCGGTCAAACATACAGACAAACAGACAAACAGACAAACAGACAAACAGACAAAAATTCTAAAAACTATATTTTTGGCTTCTATATCGATTATAGATCATGGATTATGTATTCTTTTAAAAAAATATTCAATGTACAGTTTTGACTTTCCTACGATTTTATTATATGTATAGATATAGATATTTTTCTCGTTAAATTGTAATGTTAATTCTTGTCGTAGGTAATACGTATAGCTTCTAAGAAATCGTGATAAGTTAGTTATGAATACTAATTGTAATTTAAGACTCTGGATTATAAATTCAGGATTTATTTCTAGATTTAATCGAATCTAATTTAGCGATTGAATTTGTAATTAATAAGATTTTGATAGCCAATGAGGATCCGTCCAAATACCCTTTTTATTATATAAGTATAAGCAGTTAGAAAACTACCTACGTTACGTAACTAGTACTAGTCTGAAGATCCCGATCATCAGACAACGCAACAAAATATGTGGTTTGTCTAAAAAAATAGTTGTTTAAGAGGAAGGTTTTATTAATAGTTTAAGTTTTAGATTACTTACGTAGCGGCGGGACAACAAGCTAATTAGATTACTTTTATTGCTGTAAGAAAATTGAAACGATATTAAAACATTATAAACAATATGTCAATTGTAATTTTATCGATCAAAAATACATGCAAGAGCATTTAATGGAACCACGTTGGGTTTACACTTTGTGTGGACTGTGACGTCACCCTTTATTGGATTCTGTTACAATGTTCTGTAGAGCGAGTAAAGCTTTTCGTATGAAAAGCAAATTTTTTTGACATAAATATATTGTTATTTTTAAAATGGCCATATAGTATTCTAGTAGTTCACCCCGGCTTCGACCGTGATCACTACATAGTATAAAGCGAAGTCGCTATTTCCGTCCCTATGTCCCTTTGTATGCTTAAATCTTTAAAACTACGCAAATGATTTTGATGCGGGTTTTTTGATAGATAGAGTGATTCAAGAGGAAGGTTTTAGTATATAATTTATAAGTTTTATACAAAGCGGGCGAAGCTGCGGGCGGTAAGCTAGTAGATTATATAACCGAAGAAGGAAGTGTGGATCACGGATGTATACATCGGTGATTTTTTTTTGATCGGTGCAGTAGTTCCTCTGCAGATTAGAGCGTTAAAACGAACTCTACAGCTTTATATAATTAGTATTTAATAGGTATGTACCTATAGACATAGAATTTACAGTATATATAGGTACTATTTTAATACGACATTATAATAAAAAAAATCATATAAAAACGCGTTATATTCAAAAGATGTTGTATATATTCAATGTAATAAATAAAAAATAGATGGAACTACGCCCCAGGAATATTCAGAAGCAGTAAAACGAGCGCAATAAAAGCCGCGGGATGATATTATAGCTATAAAAACATCAATAAATATAGTATTCCCATCAATTTATTAATTCAAAATTCATTGCCAACAAACTGTTTTACAGTTTCGCGAAAATTTGTTAAGGTACTTAGTAAAGTGTAAATTTATAAATAAAAAAAATACAAGTTAGGTATTTATGACATGAAGCATTATGGCTTATTTAAAAACTTGGTGCTCTTACAAATTTGATTACTAGACTAGACTTTAATCTTGGACCTCATTTCATGCAAATGCATTTTTTATTTCTTTAGCTAAGTTCTGCAGTATCATCTCCAGTGAATTCATCACGAGAAAGCCAAATTTCTATGATATATGTATGTACGGACGGAGCTTTCATTAATTAAATTAGGATGTATGACGTTTTTTATCATAAATGTTAATTAAATTCATGTTTGCTATCTTCTATCTAGCTTTGTGTGAAATGTAACAGTACATGCTGACAGCAGAATAACATCTATACTTATATTATAAAGCTGAAGAGTTTGTTTGTTTGAACGCGCTAATCTCAGGAACTACTGATCTGATTTGAAAAATTATTTCTGTGTTATATTATAGCCCATTTATCGAGGAAGGCTACCTATAGGCTATATTGCTATATATCAACTCGCTAAGACACTGCGGGTAAAACCGCGGAGCACAGCTAGTCTTTTATAATTATTAAGTACAATATGCACTAGAAAAGTACAGTTATGACTTAAAACTTGATGAAATATTTCCTTGAATTTCCAAAACAAGTTGAGACTCCAAAACCTTTCAAACATAAGACCTGCAATTAAACCATTCCAAGTACGATCCAATTTAATTTGTTCCTTGTGTCAATAGACGGAAATCCTCAGTCGATACTCGTCAATGGAATAAAGGATCTGTGCCAGTACTTGCAAGTGTAGAATTGTATAGAAGCATCTTTAGTCTTCAAAAGGTTTATCTTATAGTTAAGGGTTTTTGAAGTAAAAGTTATTTAGGCGTTGAGAGTATAATTTCAAGGTCGCGTCATAGCAATACCGTCACGTCATGGAAAAAGGTAAGGAAAAAGGCGATTTTGGTATTTTTGAACCTTGCTTTCACTTCTGAAACGTGTGATCGGCACACACTTCCTTTTTATAAAAGGCGGGTTCATACAGAAAGATTATACGAAGAAAATAGCGCACGTTTTAGAAGTTTCATTTAGATTGGCAGAGACGTTTAATTTACGAATGATTATATCCAAAAAAGCAATGAAACCTTATAAGGGAATTAGTAGTTGCCCACACAACTATTCATAAGGAATTGAACGCAAACATTTTTTCAATGGTTTCTTAGATAATTATTTGCGTTGCGGCACCTTGTATTGCGTAGTTTACAGTCTTACGTCCTACGCATTGTTGAACGCCTTTTAAATGTACTACTATGGTGTATATGGCTATTTTATTTTTAAATCAAGTTTTAAGTAAGCCTGTTTTCTTTTTGTTTGTTTTTTTTTCATGTCTCAACGGAGTGGTTGTATGTTTTAGATACAGCGAGTGAAGCCGCGGGCCGAAAGGTAGTATTATATTATACTACGTGTTATTTCATGTGCTATTAGTGTATTAGGTACTATATTATACTATTGAAAATATATTTTTAGCAAAAACGTATAAGTATATAATACAAAACCTTGACTTTGAGTATGTAAATTTAATTTATTTGAATTCGATTCTAATTTAATATTTTCGTGCATTAACATTGGGACAATGTATTAATTTACCCATTATAACATCAAATAAATCAATTACGAATAATCTAACCATATATCAATGATTTATTAGGGATTACGAGGATCGGGGGATAAGCCGTTAACGTTTCATTCCAATTCGAATCTTATTCGAATATATTCTATCCATTTTTATTCAGAACTAGCTGCGTCCCGCGTTTTCACCTGTGTTGTTCCGCTCCTGTTGGTCTTAGCGTGATGATATATAGCCTATAGATTTCCTCGATAAGTGGACTGGCTAACACCGAAAGAATTTTTTAAATCGGAAAAGTAGCTCCTAACATTAGCGCGATCAAACAAACAAACTCTTCAGCTTTATAATATTAAGTAAAGTATGGATAAGGCAAAGAAAGTACATCCAAAAGTCAATAATGAGATAAGCAATTGTTCGTAATAACACTAAAATATTCATATCGCAAATGTCAGTTTTCATACCTATTTTATTATTTCATCAAATATATAACGGAAAGTAATTTTGGTTTAAATGATGTATACTTTCGTAGTATTAAAATTCTAAGATAGAATACTTACATAAATTTTACGATAAGTCGCTATTTGAATAAGTTTACTCTTTTTTGATGCCAATAATAATACGCGAATCAGAAAATCGTAAGAAAATTTGGTGTATTTGCGTACTAAATATATAATTTTATGTTCAATTGTCTCGAAGATTGATAGTCGTAGTCAAAAGTCAGTCGAGGCATTATTTGCACTAAGTACTAAATAATATCACATGATTTATAGCCCGTCTGCCTCTGTCAAGGAGCACGATGGATGAGTGTTGCAAACTTCAATAAGAGATGTCTTTGAAATAAATAATTAGGTGGTCTTCATAGAGCGAGCAGCCTCGCGAAGCAATTGCTGAGCGAGGCATTTGCAGGAGGTGCATTTTCCTCGGATGACCTAAGGCCAAAAGGCCAGGAATATAAGCGGAACATAAACGATAAAGGAATATGGAAAAAATGGGAAAATATACTCCTTTTGAAAGCAATTTCCTTATCAGCAAATTTTAGTACCTGTGTAAATTTATTTCACACTAAATTGTTGGTGAATAATTAATTTCTTATTAGACAACCTTCATAATAAAACAACCCTTTAAAATTGAACTTTAGGATAACGAAATACAGTTTAGTTTCCTTCAACTTTTGAAAGGGCCCTTTTATTGAAATAAGTAGGGGCTTATTTAAAAACTTGGGTCTTTTTGTTCCTAATTAGTGAATTAATATTGTGTAAAAGGTACAGGGTCGTAAACTTATATTGTTTTTATAATTGTATTGCCTACTAGATTCAAGTTTGAAAACTATATAACAGTGGAAAAATACGTTTTTAAACTATAAGCTAATCCATACCATCCATACTAATATTATAAATGCGAAATTAACTCTGTCTGTCTGTCTGTTACTCAATCACGCCTAAGCTACTGAACCAATTTGCATGAAATTTGGTATGGAGATATTTTGATACCCGAGAAAGGATATAGGCTACCTTTTATTGCGAAATATGAACCACGGGCGAAGCCGGGGCGGACCTCTAGTCTATATATCTATATATATAATAAAACTAAGTCGATAAAATGTGCGTGCCGATAAAACTTAAAAAGGAGTCCCGACACGATAAAGGGACTTATGTGGTGTGATAGCCCTTTATCCCCCCTCGAACAAGAAAGTTCCCGTTTTAATCTAAAGGGCATGTTTTTAAAGATATAAGGGACTTTCCGACCCTTCAACTTGGAAATTAAGTGCAGTGGCGCCATCTGTTATCGAATATTTGAACTTCGGAGACTATATTACACTCCAATAGACATAGTGTGTAGTCTCCATAGTTGTGAGCCATTGCAGCATGTGTAGTAGTGGCGCGAAATTTAAAATTCCAATTTCAATAAAATCTTAAATTTAAATTTTGTGTATTTATACGTCATTATTTAACGTATATTTTGGAGTTAAAGCGACATAATTTTAGTTATCCAAATTAATTCTCAAAATATTAATAAATTTAGGTTTTTAAATTTCGCGCCTTTACTACATACGCTACCGCTACAGAAGCTAGAAAGTTCCCGTTTTAATCTAAGGGCGTGTTTCTAAAGATATAAGGAACTTTCCAACCCTACATAGTGGCGCCATCTGTTATCGAATATTTGAACTTCATTCAGGACAACGATTGTTTGGGTTGCATTTCCAAAAGCGTTGCGAGCAAATTTCAATAAAGTCTTAAATTTAATTTGATGCTATAATAAAGTTATTAAATTTTGTGTATTTGTACGTCATTAGCTAACTTATATTTTGGAGTTAAAGCGACATAATTTTAGTTATCCAAATTAGTTCTCAAAACCTTAAAAAATTTAGGTTTTAAAATTTCGCGCTTTTAGTACAAATGCTACCGCTATAGAACCTTTTATTATGGCGGACGATAGTGACCAGAATACTCTAGAAGGTGTGAGAGAGAAAATATTTTCAAATTTTCTCGAATATTCTAGAGCCTAGCTCTCTGAATATATAAGAGCCCGGTGTCGCTCACCAGAGTTAGTTTAATTTGAACAGCGAAACGAGCGATTTCAAAACGAAAATAAGAGAAGTTATCAGTGAGCCTTTATTTAGAAGTATCACGTGTGAGTATTTTTAATAGTGTGTTTAATTAACTCTCGATTTTGAAACGAAATAGAAATAAGTTATTTGTGGGCTTTTTTCGTGAAATTTCCCTATAATATTAACAACATGTAACCCATCAAACCCAAAACAGCTATGGGACTCTTTCAAAAGGAGTATGAGTGATGATATATTGTACCAAGTCCGACAAGCTAATCCTGAACTGACTATAGAATTCAATGACGAGATCTTCAATGAAACACTCATTCGCTTAGAAGATAAATGTTTAGCAATAAATAATCAAGCCTAAGTAGAACTTGGAATGCCAGCACCACAAAGAAATGCTTTTAGTGTGCTAAACTACGAAATTATGAAGGAAAAAAGTTACAACATCAATCAACTACTTGAATACAATGCTCACAACTCTCAATGACAATAAAAAAAAAGTTTACGACGTTATAATGAGCCGGATAAATAACGATATTGGTGGAATTATTTACTTGGACGCACCAGGAGGCACCGGTAAAACGTTTCTCATAAATCTAATACTGGCGGAAATACGTGCTAAAAAACTCATCGCACTGGCACTAGCATCATCTGGCATTGCAGCCACACTTATGGAAGGAGGACGATCTGCCCATTCTGCCTTACAACTACCATTGAATATAGCCGAACAACAATTCCCGGTATGTAAAATTTCAGGAAAATCTGGACGTGGTAAATTCTAAACCAAGCTAAAATTTTCATCTGGGATGAATGCACCATGGCCCATAAAAAATTTATAGAAGCCATGGACAGAACATTACAAGAATTGCGAAAAAACTCTGAAATAATGGGAGGAGCTCTACTCATACTCTCAGGAGATTTTCGACAAACACTTCCAGTTATTCCCAAGACAACATCAGAAGACGATATCAATGCATGCTTGAAAAAATCACATCTCTGGCTACAAGTCCAAATACTGCAATTAACAAAAAACATGAGAGTTGAATTATCAAGAGATGAAACAACAGCACAATTTGCTAAAATACTTTTACAAATCGGCGAAGGTACATATCCTACTGACCAAACGACCGGCCTCATTGAACTTAACAGTGATTTCTGTAATATAGCCACTACTGAAGACGAACTAATCGACAAAATTTATCCAAATATTATTCAGAACTAATGTTCGAATGCAGAGTGGTTATTTCAAAGAGCAATTTTGGCCACTAAAAATAATATTGTTGACGATATCAATTTTAATATTCTGAAGAAAATACCTGATGAAGAGAAAATATATAAATCGATCGACACGATGGTATCTATTGAAGAAAGTGTCAACTTCCTCACTGAATTTCTAAACTCTTTACAAGTACCAGGAATGCCATTACACT
>CAJQZN010035976.1:16373-41924 GCA_907164685.1 Colias eurytheme | reverse complement strand
TAGTTAGGGTTAGGGTCCCTAAAAATTGGGTGGTCTAATAAGCCTTTCAAACATAAAATATAATATTATGTTGTTTTAGGTAAATAAAAGACTACCCGCGTTATTGGAGAAAAATGCGATGCGAGTGCATCTAGACGCAAATGGGAATGAAGGATCCTGGTTTTATGTTATACCCTTTTATAAATTGCGATCTACTGGTAAGACTTTATTCCATGCATTTAAATATTAAATCTGTAATCATTTCACTACCTACTCGTTTTTCATGGATTTTGTTGAGATACAATTTCATAATATAAAATTAAATAGAACAACAACTTAATTTCATTTATTTGGATCTTTTTATGTGGTATACATTTTCCCGTTTTCAGTATAATGCGAATTTAACACTATTGCATTATGGACAATACGATGTATATATAAAACAAATAGGTTGTATAAAAGTTTAATATGGATTAATTTTACATTGTTTTATGAATCTTAAAATAGATTTCAAAAATACATGATATTATATTATTATACTTTTTGTTTAAATATCAATTATATTCTCAGGTGACAACGTGGTGGTAGGAGACAAGGTTATATTGAACCCCGTGAACGCGGGACAGCAAGTTTTACACGTATCTGCTAATCATGAGCTGCCAGATAATGCTGGATGTATGGAGGTACGAGTTTGTGCTCTATTGTTATTGGGATAAGGTTGTATTTTGATTGAAATTTTTGTTAATATGTAGAAGAAATTGATTCGAGCTGCTGGAAAATGCAGAAAATGATGATTGTTTGACACCATTGTTGGGTGTAGATTAACAAGATGAGTCAAATGAACGCTCTCTAGTGTATAATTAAAGAACAAATTTATGTTTTTTCACATTCTTTGAAAATAATATATATATTATCTATATTTCTCAGGTCAACGTAGTAAATTCATCAACCTCCTGGAAAGTGACCCTATTCCTGGAACACAAAGAGAACCAAGAAGAGATCCTCAAAGGTGGTGATGTTGTGCGTCTCTTTCACGCGGAACAGGAAAAGTTCCTCACGATGGACGAGTATAGAAAGAGACAGCATGTGTTTCTCAGGACCACCGGCAGATCTAGTGCTACAGCGGCGACTAGTAGCAAGGCTTTATGGGAAATTGAGGTAAGTTGGAAATTAAAAATACGTGTAGGAAATTTGATGTAATTTTATTTATGGAATTAGTAATAAAAGTTGAATTAAAATTCTAATATTGTCTCATTACTAGGTAGAGTGTGTGTTGTTTAAATGACGGGATTATATACTGTGAACTGAAATTACCTCGTCCTTAGAGGATACCTTTACAAACTCAGATTCGAATTTACAACTTAATAGAGTAAAGTTAAACTTGATTCAGTTTACTATTCAAGCAATTTTTTTAATGTAAAAATCGTGTTTTACCTAATTCACACCTATCTCTAACGAAATATGCAAATCCATACTAATATTATAAATGCGAAAGTAACTCTGTCTGTCTGTCTGTTACTCAATCACGCCTTAACTACTGAATCAATTTGCATGAAATTTGGTATAGAGATATTTTGATAACCGAGAAAGGACATAGGATAGGTTTTATCCCGGAAATCCTACGGGAACGGGTTTTTCTTGGAAAACGCGGGCGAAGCCGCGGGCGGAAACACTAGTTGACTATAATAATAATTATTATTAATAATTAATATTAAAGGTAATGTTCTACTTTATAATAATGTATTATGTAATTATAATATTCTAGGTAGTTCAACACGACCCTTGCCGCGGCGGCGCGGGTCACTGGAACTCAATATTTCGGTTCAAGCATCTCGCCACAGGACACTATTTAGCTGCTGAAGCTTGTTCTAAAACAACGTGAGTAAAAACATATCAATAATAAATTATAAAGCTGAAGAGTTTGTTTGTTTGAACGCGCTAATCTCGGGAACTACTGGTCCGATTTGAAAAATTATTTCGGTGTTAAATAGCCAATTTATCGAGGAAGGCTATAGGTTATAAATTATAATATATCATCTCGCTAAGACTAACAGTAGCGGGTAGCGGGTAAAACCGCGGGGCACAGCTTGTAACGAATAAGTTTGTATTAAAATTACTTTAGTAGAGATTACAGAAAAATAAGCATGATTCTTTATTGATTATTCGATTAATTTTGTCAAACATTATTATTATCACTAGTAAACATAACATCCCCACTATTTTTGACAGTGCTTTCTTACCACATACTGTTTTATTTACCATTTTTCTCAATTAGTTTTAACTACCAGCTTTGCACATTACCTATTAGTTATTACCTTTTCAATAAATTACAGTGAAGATATTCTTCCCCACCACACTACTTTATCGAAGCTTTTTGAAGTGAAAACTTCTTTAGCGGCGTTGGGTATAAAATCTTAAACACACGTGGCCTGATCGAAAAAGCGTAAGACGGATGTTTTTTTTTAGCCCTTATATTCCATGCGTAAGACGGATACCATTCCAAAATATCAAACATGCTGAACGTTAATAATCAAGTTTTCACTTCTGCCGGCACTCCCGGAGTGCAACCCGTCTTTTTTTTTCACTACAACATTTCCACACTCCATATTTAACCAATTTGTTATTTTTCAACAATATTACAGTGAAGTTTTCGTTAGCAGTGACACGAGCACCGAACCCGCGTACCAGCTGGTGTCGGTGCCACACTCGTCAGAGATCGCGACATTGTTTGAATTAGACCCCACTACTATGACGCACTCTGACGCGCCTGTACCGCAGAGTAGTTATGTGAGGTGAGATTTAGTGTTATGAGTTGTTCAATGAAGTTAAATAAATAATTATCTACTTTTAATAAGTTATTAGATTTCATACATAAAATATAAGCCTCTTAAACCATACAATAAAATTGTAATTTTTTACTTATTTGACATGGCAACTAATAACTGTCTGTATAATATGTCTGAGCTTCAAAGTACACATTTGAATTAAAAATTTCCATATGATCGAAATAACGTATAATTTCTTCATATCAAATTATTCTCACTAAACTAACTCGAACTCAAACATTTATTTATTCAATTAGACTTCTTCTAAAAGCACTTTTGAATCGTCATTACATTTTTTAAATTTACCACCGATTCGCAAAGCAGTATCTATGGAGAAGAACCGGCAAGAAACTAAGAAAGAAAAGAAAGAAAGAAAAAACATTTATTTCAAGGACATCAATAAAGAACATCAATACAAAGAAATAAACAAAACTAAACTAAACAAAAAATGAAGATTACATAACATACAAGAGAAGGTAAAAAATAACATGAGAAAAAATTAAAAATAAATAAAAACAATTGTAAAACAGTGTCCTTGAAAAAGGGAAGCCAACTCAGCATAATCTATGCTGCAATATTATGCATACACAGAGCTCCATAGTTTCCCTTTTACAATCATGTCCATATACAATATAATTTTACATAACATGGTATTTACATCTAACTACATAATATATATCATAATATGCCAAAGAACTGTCCTGTAGTTCTTACGCGACAACCCTCCATGGATTTGAATCTTCCATATATTCCTTAATGCTGTAATAGGGACACTTAACAGTTTCGTGTTTAATGACTCGCCATTATTTAATTTAAATTGCCTTTGAAATTCTCTAATTAGTGATATACTTCCAGGTTACAACACTTATGTACGCACACATGGGTACACTCCACATCAATACCGATTGACCAAGAGGAAGAGAAACCTGTTATGTCAAAGGTATGGTTATAGTTATTAGTTTTATTCTATATATTTAAAAAAAAAAATTGGTCCTTCGAGCCGGATTAGAATTATCAGTACTGTATTGCTACTATCAGGTTAAATTCTGAATCTATTTTTTGCATTTTGACAAACAGCATATGCGTTCAAATATTATAAAAATGTTATAATGTATTTTTAAGAAAGAAACATGCTGTTCAATACTTGTTATTTATAGTCAGTGAAAAAGGTCTTTTATCAAACTATAAACAAAATATTTTCATACTACGATACAAGTGCAAAAATATGAAAACACTTTTTATAAGTACAATTTTCTTAGGAATTAAGGTAATAAATTCTATAATTTTCCTATTCCACAGGTGGGATGTTCAGTAATAAAAGAGGATAAAGAAGCATTTGCACTAATTTCTGTGTCGCCAAGTGAAGTGCGCGACTTAGATTTCGCTAATGATGCTTGTAAAGTGTTGTGTGCACTTTCCGGGAAGTTGCACCAAGGGAATATAGAGCATAATGAGATGAAGTGAGTTTGTATATTTTTTTGTAATTTTTTGGAGTTTTAAGGGTGTTTTATACTTAAGTTTAAAATGTACCATATATTTTACACTTAAAAATAAAACACCCTTAAGGGGAGGCTCCCTAAATTTTATATGAATTTGCATTAATATTCTGAAACAGGCACACATATAATCAAAATGGAACTTTAGTATATGATTTATTGGGTCTTTTTCTTTCGATGTACAAGACAGTTACGTAATTGTAACATTTTCGCTCGATTCATTTTTTATTCAAAAATTATGCCTTTTTTAAGGATTATTACATTTTTTTAAGATTTACTTGGACTTTATGTCTAAAATAAATGTTAACAGTAAGAAAATAGAGTTTACTATCGAATCCCAAGATATATTTCTCTAGATCAATTATTACTGTAGTTATAAACGAATTAATAATTGAGACTTACTTTTCTAGCTCGAATGCGATCAAAGAGCGCACGCGATATTTAACTTTATTACGGCTGTGTAAGCGTCTAGTACCGTAACTGGTCTCTCAGTGCCAGAAATTATGTTAGGGAGCCTCCTCTTAATAGTATGGTTCTTTTTAGGATAGCAACAGTTGCTCCTACTATATGTATAAATAATTGCGGTTAAAAAAGGATAAAGCTTGAGATAAAAAAGCGTGTTAGTATGGTAGTTGTATTTCGTTGTTGGCTCCTGCTATGTCTATTTAAAAAAATATTGGTTTAAGTAATTTAATTTGTGCACTAAATCCCTACTTATAATTACTGGATTGATAGGATAAAGTTTAATTTATACTTTAACGCCCAATTAAAATTAAATACAATGCTGGAACAAATACTTACTTATTTCTATTTTTTACACATCATTTAATCGCAGGCAATGGGACAAAGCTGTAATTCTGCGCTCTAAGCTAAGCACTTAATTCTCTTCTTAACTTTCCCCACAAAAATGACTTACGAATAAGCCTTATTAACTACTTAAAGTGAATTAATTGTAAAGCCATACAAAAACCTTTATTTCAGAGCCTTAACCTGTCTCCTCCAAGACATAGTATATTTCATAGCGGGCTATGAGAACGAACCCAACAAGTCTAAAGCCCTGGACCTCGTTGTTGAAAACCCTAATCGCGACAGACAGAAACTACTACGAGAACAATATATATTGAGACAGCTGTTTAAAATATTACAGGTATGTTTTTGTTTTTACTTTGATACTCAGATTATACCTATTTAAAACATACGTATGTCTGTCTTTAAGGTACTGTTAAATATAATTTTAAAACTAAACATTAATATACAAGTATTCAGGTTACATTTTTTGTGCGAAACTGCATACATCTTCTATGTATGGAATACGATGTAATGTGAAATGCATGAAAATCTACGTTAAATAAAAATTTATCTACAAAAATTCTTATGCATTTTAGACAAAACTTTTTAGCAATAAATTATTTACAAAATATTTTTTTATATCTGTATCTAACGCAACTTATTTTTGTCCTTAACAGGGCCCATTCGAAGAATCATCAGAAGGCGAACCGTTCCTTAAAATAGAAGAATTATATGATCCAAGATATGCACCATACAAATTCATATTCAGGCTGTGTTACAGAATATTGCGTCTTAGCCAACAGGATTACAGAAAGAATCAGGTATGGATGCCATATGAAAAATAATACACTAAACTCAACCTTATGGCCAATGTAATAAAGTTGAAATTCTAATAATTAATACTTGCATTATTTTGATAAGTTTTTGAAAATATCTGGATATACTCATTTTATTTTCCTTCCCTATGTATTTTAAACAACCAATAGGACCGGCGGTCGATCCAACTAAGAATCGACAATCGACTCACCGTCATATTGTGACGTCATAGTTTTTCATTCAAATTTCAAACATAGGATCGAAAATTCATAAAAAAGAAATAATCACTTAAATATCAAAAAAGGAATTTCTACCAAAACCTTAGAAATGAACTTAAAACTGATTATTTCCAGGAATACATAGCAAAACATTTTGGCTTCATGCAAAAACAAATAGGATACGATATCCTAGCAGAAGACACAATCACGGCGTTATTGCATAATAATAGGAAATTATTGGAAAAGCACATCACAGCTGCGGAAATTGAGACCTTTGTTGGTATGTATCGTCTGTTGGTATAGTCCTAATACTATTATAAAGGCGAAAGTTTGTATGTATGGATGTTTGTTACTCTTTCACGCAAATACTACTGAACCGATTACAATGAAATTAAGCACAAATATAGAGGGTAACTTGGATTAACACATAGGATAGGTTTTATCCCGGAAATCCCACGGGAACGGGTTTTTCTTTGAAAACGCGGGCGAAGCCGCGGGCGGAAAGCTAGTTAACTCTATATTTATTGGAATTCAGGGGGTAAATATTTATATGATGACCAGTAGAACTTGTTAAGCTGGTAAATAGGGAATTAAATACCACAAAAATGTGGTTTTGTAAAGAATTAAAAAAAAAATCTTATTTTCAAGTTAAAAATACTTTTTAATTGGTTTGGCCAAGTTAAAAATACTAATTACAAGTACAAGTTACAAGTTACTACTAATTTCAAGTTAAAAATACTTTTTAATTTATGCATTATAAAAGTATTTTATAATTTAGTATGGAAAGAGTGGGTGTGAATCGAAAATAAGATAAAATTTAAAACGTCATCTTATATGGTTTAAACATCACCATTTACGATATTTTAACAGATATGATATCTCACTAAAATGTATCTAATTTCCAAAATTCTTCATATTGATGTGTCTCTCTTTTCTCTTTGGGCCGCAAAAAAAAGCGCAGCGGGCCGCAGGCGGCCCGCGGGCCGCTGGTTGAGTATGGCTGATCTATATGATATAGGTGTTATAAAACAATAAATAATTAAACTTTGATAAACTTTGATCAAGCCGATTTCAAGATTTAAAGCTTATTTATTTTTATAACGCAATAGACAATTAAATAGTTTTCCATTCTTTGATCAATAACAACTAAATACACAATCAGCGAAAACAAATCAAAGTCCAAATAGGATATAGTTTTGTTGTTTTGTAAATCCGACTTTAATACTTCCGGATAAGATAGAATTTATTATGGTGTATATTGACCAGCTAGCTTAAGAGTTAAGCCAATTAAGCCCTTAAAATTTGTTGTTTTGATACGTTTTGTGAAAATGTTGCGCAAAAATAAAATACGTAATAGAAAAATTTAAATTGACAGAAAAAATATCCAAATAGCGAAAGTGTTGTGGATTTAATGATAACGTAAACAACGCGTTGAAGAAAAGCATTTCGTTCTTAATATTAATTGGTTTACCATAACTTAATTAACAGGCTTTTAGAACCATAAAACAATTGTCGAAAAACACTTATAATTTTAGGTAGGTTATATTATAATTTATAACTAATAGTTTCTGTTAAATATTTTATTACTGTAGGACTTTTTTGTTCGGCATGAATTATTGAATGAATTATTTTAGTAGATAGATTTGTGTGTAAAAAAACTCGATTCGATATAGATATTTAAACATTCATTAATCACTATCACAACATAGTATAAAATAAAGTCTATACTGTCCCTATATCCCTTTGTATGCTCATATCTTCAAAACTACGAACGGAAAAACTATGATGCGGTTTTTTTAATAGATAGTGATTCTCGTGGACGTTTAAGTCTATTATTTATTGGGTTTAGACAAAGCGGGCGAAGCCGCGGGCGGGTCGCTAGTCTACCTATACGTTTAAGTGGTTTTTAATAGTCAAAAGTCTTTTTTACATAAAGTTATTTTTTTCCAGGTCTGGTTCGCAAAAACATGAAGACCTGGCAGTCCCGTTTTCTTGACTACCTGAGTGACCTCTGTATATCCAATAAGAAAGCCATCGCAGTAACTCAAGAGTTAATCTGCAAGAGTGTGCTTTGCGCCAATAATGCTGATATCCTCATCGAGACCAGGTTTAAACCGAGGTTTATTTTTTATTTCTAGGTCTGCTGCTCTGGTGTTGGTGTTTGTGGATTTCTAATAGCATGCGCTGTTTTAGAAATAAGTTATAGTATTATTTTATCGAGTTGTGGAATCTTGCCCGGGTTATTAATATTAAGATGTAGCATGTCGGTGTCGAGTTTTTTTTAGGTTTTTAGATTGGTTTAGCAGTTGCGGATATAATTTCAACAGTATATGGTGATGGCGGTGGATAGGTTATATAGGTATTTATTATTATTAATGTAATTTGTTATTTAAACATTTATATAGACCATTAATCGTTAAAAAAAAAATATTCAACAAGTTTACGTTCTTTGTTTATTAATTTGCCTGTTAGAATAAGATACTGTACACAGGAAATTTTATATTATTTATTATCTACCTTAACCTTCTAAACCTGAAAATGGCACTTTTCCTCATCTAATAAGGTATGCGATTCTTTATATCTTGTTTTAATCCAATCAAATGCACGCTTAATTCACTTAAACTTTTTTTACAGTTGCTACAAATTAAAATGTCTTAAAATACATAAAGAAATATATCTTTCATTTGCAGATTAGTGCATTTAAAATATGAGGATAAATCGACAGAAGGCGACAAAGTTTCAATGGAAGAAGATGTTATTTTATTTTGGAATAATAAACAGGTTTGTATTTAAAAAAATTACCATAAATTATTAAGTCTTGTCCATTTAAATAAAAAAAAAAATGTATTTAACCAGCTGTGCCGCGCGGTTTCACCCGCATTGCTCCGCTCTTGTTGGTCTTAACGTGATGATACCTATATGTGCCTATAGCCTTCCTCGATAAATGGGCTATCTAATTTTTCAAATCGGACCAGTAGTTCCTGAGATTAGCGCGTTCAAACAAACAAACAAACTCTTCTGCTTTATAATATTAGTATATAGAGGTAGATTCTTCTTTCTGATATACCAATTTATTTCCAGTCGTCAGAATATTTATCCGCTTTAGCAACAAAAGCGAAAGCGGACCCGCGAAGTGAAGCGGCGGCCATCTTGGATTACTACCGACACCAGCTTGACCTGTTTTCGAATATGTGTCTAAATAGACAATACTTGGCGCTGAACAGTTTATCTCAACAGCTGCATATTGATCTTATATTGAAGTGAGTATTTTTTTATTTTTGTAATTTTATCGAAAGAAGGACACTATCAACTTATTACAATACCACAGAATACATAATAGTAGCTAAACGCTACAGAACGGGCACTCTCCGCCTCCCGCCAAAATTAAACACTTGCCTCACCCCGCACGATCAGTCTAAAAATGGTCCATATTTTTCTACAGGGACAATATGCAACGAAGATTGACAACATTAATCAAATTGACTTAAAGTAATTTTATTATTTTGGATTTGTGATTATCGTTTTTCGTAGAAAATGTTTAGATATTGTGCTGTTTACGGATGTATTTCATCAGAAAAACGCGAATTTTTTTTTTACGCTACTCAAAAATGTGCCAACCATAAAGCGTTAACACACACTTTTGCAGTATCTACAGTGTGACTGTCAAAGGCATGTCAAAGGATAATTTTGTATGGAGTGTCTGGGGTGTGACATTACTATAAAGTTTACAAATAAAGACAAAATGTTCCAATGAAGTTTATATTCTAATACGTTTTTTTAAAGTTAAACGTTACGTGTCACAAGCAATTATTCCGTACTATTACAGACAGATATGAAAAAAATAACTCATACACACTATATAATTTGTGTTAGGGAGCGTATTTTATTGAACATACGCGCCCTTTAAGCTCGTGCAAATTAAGTGCTTCAAACCATTCGACATAGGCGCTCCATGTAGACATATTATAGAGATGTAACGCGAGGATTATCGCGCTCGAAACTGCTGCGTGGTATATGAATACTAACTCGGGTCGAGCATTGGCTGCACTGTTAACGCGTTTAGTTTTTAACTTAGTTTAGACGCACTTTTAACATATTTTTCATTGTTTAAATCTGCTGTAATTCAGCTACTACCAAAAATTATGTATGAGAGACAGTACTCTCATAATTTTTTAGGCATTAATTTATTTATTTATTAAAATGGTTCATCAACAGTTGTTACATACACATCTTCCGCATTAAATAGTTACAATAGGATTTATATATTATTATGCACAACAATTACAGAATTAAGTGCGTCACACACGGTGAAGATACCCACAAAATTTCGGGTCATTTGTAACAGGATGGCGGTTCTACAGGGGTCTTAGTACGCAATGACAATAAGAAAAATGATGGTCAGAACGCTGATACCGGATACCTTAAGATACTGTGATATAAAATATTTCAGTATCTTAAGATAAAATATTATAGTATCTTCACCGTGTGACGCGCTTTAATCCATAACTCTTCACCAGGTGCATGTCAAACGGTGCCCTTCCACACGAAGTCCGAGCCTCGTTCTGCCGGCTGATGCTGCACCTGCATGTCGACCGCGACCCTCAGGAGCCGGTGACGCCAGTCAAGTACGCGCGCCTCTGGAGCGAGGTGTGCGACCGGATACACATACACGAGTCAGTACTTGCTACGGAGCACACATACTTGCTAAGGGTGCCCGGAATTGTAGAAAAAAGTACCTACGCTTTTGCGAAAATTTAGAGGTTCCAACGCGGACTAAAGACTAAAGACTACTGAATTCCGCAACATCAAAAAACATTCCGGGCACACTTACCATCTGTTCCCTGATGCTGCACCATCGACCGTGACCTGCAGGGGCCGGTGACGCCAGTCAAGTGGCACTAGATTTTAAATTTAATTATAAATAATGCAAGAATGGAATAACACATAATTATTTTCTAGATAGGACTTCATAATAATAGAGTAATAATAAATAATAATAATAAAAATACTTTATTGTACACACAGAAGTTCACAGAAAGACAGTATAAAAGCAGCAAAAGAGGTCAGGGTACAGTAGGTAGTAGAGTACCATCGCCGAGGGGGTCGCGGAAGAATTCTAACAAATACCCGCGGCCCCATCATTAAAGCGGCTCGACGGAACACAGTGGGGTTTTAGTCGGTAAGAATCCGACATAACCCACGGCTCCTTCCCCGGGGGCCGTGGGTATCTTTGGAAGATTTCCCCACTATAAAAAAAAAAAAAAAAAAAAAAAAAAAAAAAAAAGGTAGTAGATTACCATGATCCTTAGGAATTAAAAGTTTCTTTATAATCTCAAGTTTATTCAAATTATGATTTGATTTATACTGATAATTGATAATCATATAGCGCATACATCCGCGCCTTACACGAGCCGCGAATGCAAACTGACTTTTAAAGATGTTGTTTTTACAGTAATGACATAGGATCGTGTAAAGCGCTGACTCAGGAAGTACGGAAGCCCGTACAAATAATATTTGAAAATGATTGCATGCTAGATGACATGGCGAACACTGTTACGTGTTGTGTTTCTATCATAAAACCATCAAAACTTTATCAAATACACAATACAAATTTCAGAAAATTCATTTCAAAGCATCCAACAGTTTACAAAACAAACTTAAACAAAATATTTCCATAAAATATAGTATTTCTTACACAGTTACCAATGCGTCCGCGGCGGGCCAGACGCAACTCGAGAGAAAGTGAAACAGCAGTTCGCTTCCACAATCCGTTTCGTGGAAAATTACCTTTGCAATGTGGTGACTAGGACTTGGTACTTTAGTGACCACGACCAGAACAAACTGACATTCGAGGTCGTGAAATTGGCTAGAGAACTAATCTACTTTGGATTTTATAGGTATGGGTTATGTTGATTTTTAATTGCTTTTTTTATTTTATAATGTGGAGTATCAGTTTTTTACGAAATATGTCGTTGCCATATTTTTTGCAAATATTTATTATAGTTACTAGCAGATTGCGTAGCAGTTTGAAATATCGATAAAAACTTCATATGGTTAAAAAATATAACCTAAAATCAATATTTTACAACATTAGCAGTAATTTTATGAAGTCCGAATTAGGGAATAACCTTACTTTAATGCGAAATAAAACGAACTATAAAAATATTCTAAAAATTTATTTCGGACAAAAATTAACACTAAATTTTCACATTAAAAACAACCTTTTACAGCTTCAGTGATCTCCTCCGACTAACAAAGACGCTACTCAGTATATTAGACTGTGTGACCGCTATGGACCTTCTCAATGAGACCAACGCGTTGGCTGGCGACGTTGAATGTAAGACATATTGTTTTTGTAGTAATAATAATAGTTGATAGGAATTGTGTTTATTTATTTATTGCACGCCTCATAAGCGAAGCGTTGAGGTGGGTACTACTGTCACTTCGCGCAAAACATCTGATTTTTCAAACTTAAAATGTCTTTATGTATCATACATTGCACTTGTAAGATAATACATACACACACATATTAAGAAAAAACACTATTTTTAACATTCATGATATTTTTGATGTCATTTTTGTTATTTAAACTAGTTAAAAAACAGTTTAAAAAAGTTCTGTCTTGGACGTCCGTGTGTCTGTATGTGCGGATCCTTTTTCTTGTTAACACGATAGCGACCGAAATACTTTACTAATCGAGTCTTTTTTTTTCTCTTACGCTTGAGTATGCTCAGGAATAGAACCCTTTCATTTTTCAGGGTCTGATTCGATGTGGTTTAATTGTTATTAAATAAACAAAAATAATAATTAATAAATAATTATTAAAAAAAAATTATGAGGCGTGCACTTTTGGATATTCCAAACTATTTATTCTTTATTGTACATAATATACCAAACATAAATAAGCTATACTATAATTACAATTAAGATACAATGAAAACACACGGCACATACGTACTAAAAGGCGGCCTTATTGCTTAAAAGCAATCTCTTCCAGGCAGTTGTGTTGAGTGATAATTCAATTTCATTTAACGCCGATACACGAATTCCGGAGAATCATTTCTTATATGTTAACTTTAACCTTCTAGATTTATCTGGATTTTGTAATTTAAATTATGTTTTTCATTCTGTTGCTATTTACAAGCAGCCCAGGAAGGAGAGATTAAAAAACGTGAGTTAAGTATTATTAAATTTCTCATTTACAATCCGAAGAATGTTTTCGACATCTATTTTATAACAAAAAATATATAAATTGCATTGTTTTTTTGTTTCATAGCGGAAGGTGGTGTACTTCGAACAATAGGAGACATGGGAGCTGTGATGACTTCGATAACACTTGGCACTGCGCATAATGTAAGTACATAGTAATAGGCTATATCACTAATCACGCTAAGACCAACAAGAGCGGAGCTACGCGGGTGAAACCGCGGAGCGCAGCTAGTGGAAAATATTTTCGTTGTTTGTTTCGATTAGGTACTCAAAAAAATTCAATACTACAATAAGAAATCGACATGTTTACCAATGGCAATTTTTTTATCCCGTATAAAGTTGCCAGTTGTAAATAATTTTAATTTTATACGCTTTCTCATCAGTTCAGAATTGATTGATTTAATTTCAAGATTATTTTTTAACCATTAGCAACTTTGCTGATTTTTACCAAAAACTACCTACTTTCTTATAATAATTATAAAAAAAAATACCAGCCGAATTGATAACCTCCTCCTTTTGTCTGTTAATAAAATAATATAATTCATAAGCAGCAGGTGGTAGG
The DNA here is from genome assembly GCA_907164685.1 of Colias eurytheme. Taxonomy (NCBI): domain Eukaryota; kingdom Metazoa; phylum Arthropoda; class Insecta; order Lepidoptera; family Pieridae; genus Colias; species Colias eurytheme. The sequence continues at coordinate 28,030 of CAJQZN010035976.1, read as the reverse complement.
AGGCGGGGCCCAACAGCGCAGTCCGTCTGCGCTTGCGCTGGCCAGAAAACACCCGCTCGTTATGGAAACCAAACTGAAGATTATTGAGATCCTACAGGTTTGTTCCATTTTACAATTATTCTACTAATGTAGTAAATGCAAAGTTTATATATTGTTTGTTTATTTGTTTTTCACGAAAAATCTGCAGAACAGATTTTCATAAAATTTGCCACACATAGAGTGTAACTTGAATACATAGGATAGTTTTATCCCGAAAATTTCACAGGAACGGAACTGCGCGGGTTTAACTTTGCTTACGCGGGTGAAGTTGCGGGAAAAAGCAAGTTTATGATAAAAAAAATCATCTTAGATTCAAGGAATTATATACAAAACAACTAATTCCGTGAACGAGTATTTAGTCTAAAGATATGATAAAGTTTTCATGAATAATAAATAATGAAAATTACTTGGAAATTATCATTTATGAGTGACTAGCTTCCGCCCACGACTTTGTACGTGCATCCCCGTTTTTCCCCGTTCCCGCAAGAATTTCGGGAAACCTTTCTTAGCGGATGCCTACGTCCTAACATCTACCTGCATGCCAAATTTCAGCCCGATATGTCCAGTGGGTTGGGCTGTGCGTTGATAGATCACTATATCAGTCACCTTTGAGTTTTATATATATAGATTTAAAAAGGACTGTCTTAAAAGACAAATATTCCTCCTTAAAACAGAATAATAATTAAATTAAATATCACGAATTAATGCTATGTACGCTATTTTTTGTTTAATGATTTAACATAAACTCGCATCTAAATTAAATTCTTTAAACAAAACTATACTTTAGCACTTGTAAAGGTCATTTCACACTACCCTTTTGATTTTACGTAACATGCGATACATGAATATAGAGGTGATTTCACACTTTTTTTGAAGTTTTTTTTAATACCTACAGTTTATCCTGGACGTCCGACTGGACTACCGTATCAGTTGTCTGCTTTCCATCTTCAAGAAGGAATTTGAACAAGCGGTGGACAAAAGTGGGGACTCCCTTGGTCGAGCTGATGTGGAAGCGATAGGGCTACAGGCTGAGGGCATATTTAGTTGCCGGTAAAATAGTTTTTTATATAATATATTACACCCTCTTGTGTTTTTATAGAATAAGAGTAATTTAAAAAAAACTGAGATATTATAAAAAAAATATTTTTAAAGAAGTTGTTAAATTTCAATTGAAAATGAATTAAATTTATATGAAACTGATGTATATATGAATGCAAATTCTGTTTTATTGATCGGTATGAGCACTTGTTCTGGGACTGAAATTTTGCCTAATTTTATCAAAAGCGGAGTCATGACAATTATAATATGTATACATAATGACTTTTTCTTTGTTTTATGTAATTGAAGTACTTTTATTACTTATTCATAATTTATTTTTTATTATTAGGCTTATATTTAGAATTAATAAGTGACTAACGCATGACTTACATCATGGTGATGGGTAAATTTTAATTCGGGAAAATCATAATTCATTTAGCAAAATTAATTTAGAGAATAAATTATTTACTTTTTATACATTTATCGAATTTTTCTAATGCCTTCAAATATATTTCACTAGATGAACGTAGTTTTTATTCTTAATAATACATTTAGCATATTAGATACTTTTTATTAGAAATTTTATTACAGTTGAACTTTTCAAATCTATTTTTAATCTAGTTATAATATTTTCTTCTCACTATTTTAACATTTCTATATATTCAAAGTTATTTAATGAAATTAATAAACAATATTATTTCAGAGCAATTCAGACTGTGCCTGACAACTGTCTTCCAAAAAATGTAGATTTGTTAGTAAGATAATATATACTGCATGCTAAGTAGCATGATTTAGTTTAGGTTCGATGTAAGATTATTTTAAAATAACCTTCATATAATAAATGTGTTTCTAATTTGTTGTATGGTGTTGTAATTTTTGTTTTATAGTGATGTGTTTTAAAAGTACGATTCGTATAATTTGATATGTTTTCTGTTTAAAATAATCTTATGTCTGAAGATTGAAACAAAGAAGAGTTAATCTTCTTCACTAAGAAACCGCTAACCTCATTTTATTTTTCCAATGAAATCCTATATTAATATGAGCGTAATTTCTAAAGTGTTGTATGCATACAACACATTTTATTGTGTAAAGATTGTTGAATTCAAATAAAAATTAAAGTTTAATGCAAAAATATTAGGATTTCATTGGACAGTAGTAGAAGACCTAAAGCGCAACACACCAATAACTGCGTACTTGATTTACCTGAATGTCCATAATAGTTAACTCCAAAATAAAGATTAATAAAGCATAATTATACGTATCAGTCTTATTTTTATTTAGAAAATGGAGCATAAATAAAAATAAAATAGTATTCAATATACCGGGTATATATGTCTGAGTAAAAAAATATAATCTATGTATTTCTGGGTCGACTTTCTAAAAATCATTGCATTCTTCTCTGCTGCTCGAAATAAAATATGTAATAAAATAGAACCTGTGTGTGTGACTAACCAATTTGTCTTAGCATCCTACCGTAGTGTGTGTAAGTTGGAATTTTTTTTCCTTTGCATGTTTTTGACCTAAATATCCGAAATGATGAATCGTTATGAACGAGTTTAGTGTTTTTTATGACTTAATGTACCGATTAAAATTGAGTTAAATTATCAGTTATATACTTGGTTACTGACCATGAGGAAAAAGTGTTTTTGACTACTCTTTTTAATGATTTATACATTTCAAGGTGTGTGCATGCACAGTGATGTTATTTGTAGATGTTTTACATATAGTATCGCTGCTCATGTAATATTTTATCTGCTCGTTCATGATTATAAAAATGATTTTTGCATGTTTTCATAATATCGCGTTATTTGTTGAGTGTTTGTGCATGGTTAACGTTCATCGTGGTTTATGTCACATCAAGATTTTTAGCAATTTTCTTTCCGATGATTTCCTGGTTTGACTTATTGTTTGACCGCCCTAAACGCTTTTCTACCAGCTTAAAACTTAATCAAAAACACTATCTACCCAAGCTTTCTTTACCTTTGTATGAAATGCAAAAGCGCGTCTCCATATCTTTTCCCTGATACGCTTTTCTTACCATTCCTTCATAAAACTTATAAAAACCATCCGATTCCGTTTTGTTTTCGCTCTATATTAAACCCTTGCTATATACTTTCTTATTTATTGTCACATATACTATTCGCACCATCACATATTAAAACTAGCTTCAATTTTAGGGATGGGTTAGACTTAGACGAGTGTGGTGGTCGGATGGTCCTTCGAGTACTGCTACAATTGTGCTCGCAAGGTGCCTCCGCAGCGCTGGTGTCGGGGGCACTTGCCTTACTGTTTAGGCATTTTAGTCAGAGGCAAGAAGTTTTGGCGGCTTTTAAACAGGTAAGATCATTTTTCAAGGTTTAAATATGTACGATATTTTAGCAAAGTCTATTACTTCTTCTTTTTGTATGTACATTTAATTGATTAGATTAATTTGTTTTCTGTTTTAATATTTGCACATCCAATAAATGGGTAGAATGTATTAGCCACTTAATATTGTAACCAAAACATCTGTAATTTGCAACTATATTCTTGCAAATAAATATAATTTGAATTTTCTTTTGATTTAAATTACATTTTGCAATGCTTATCAACTCGAATTAAAATAATTTATTCCTGGGATATTTTTTAAATACAATATGTATTTTCGAATTGCTATATAAATAAATAACTGTGCTCCGGGGCTTTACCCGCATTTCTCTCTTCCTATTTGTCTTAAATTGGTCAATAAAATAAGTTTTTAAAATTAAATTTTGTAAATGATCATCTCTAGTTTATTATTCACTGACAGGTACAACTGCTAGTATCAGACGCGGACGTGGAATCTTACAAGCAGATAAAAGCAGACTTAGATGTTCTGCGGCAAAGTGTGGAGAAATCTGAGTTGTGGGTGTTTAACAAGGGAAGGGCAGGCGCTTTGGACGATCATACTGGTAATATCATGTTAATATTATCTATAAGAATTCGTTTATTAGCTTTGGGAGTATTGAAAGCTTTATATAGATCTCCCGAAAATATTCCTCTGCGAATAGAAGGGATGACCAGCCCTTTTTTAACTGTGAAACTTAAAAGTAGCAATATTACTGTAACTTCCAATAAATAATACATCAAAGAAACAAATTTTTTATAGACCTTTTTTGTCCACACATGTCTTATTGGAGTATTTTAAAGACTTTAAATATTATTAGCCAATTACCTAAGCTATTCCATGCTTACAGAAATAAAAGGCACAGTGGGTCCCGGCGGCGCGGTGCTCGAAAGAAACGCGTCGCTCGACAATGTGCTCGATACTTCTAGAATGAACAAGCATGACCATATGAATGAATATAAGAAGATTAAGGAGGTTAGTTTTATGTTAATCTTTAATAATGTTAATTATTATTGACATATTCTCTTTTAGTAAAGTATTTGAAAGAAAGAAAGAAAGAAAAAAAGCTTTATTGCCAACAAAAACTTAGACTAACTTATAAAGTAAACACATATTAGGCAATCGGAACAGACTCAGCCATGCTGTGGGCTAACACCCGAACAGCGCTGATTTTCAGTCTGCCCGCGTATTTTCCGAGGTCGTACATACTATAAATACTACTACTACATACTATACATACCAATAATAAATTACATCCACAAATAAATATTTATGCAACAATATATAAACTCAAAGCTTCTTTCCTAAAAGAAACCTACATTTATCTCGAGTGGAATAGACTTTATTTTATGTTAATGTACCTATGTAGATGTTTGTTTTTCTCTATAAATGCCAATAATACAAAATTTTCTACCATTAACCTTTCCCAGTTAGAAGCCGTGTCAAATCGTTCCAAAAATACCTAAGCTGAAACTAAAACGAACGTATTTGCATAGATTTTTATATACGACATTATTAAATCATCCCCAGATCCTAGAACGAATGATTAAATACTGCACTCGCGGTAACAACGGCGACGCAGGCGCAGGCCGGCCAAGAAGACACGAACAGCGACTACTGAGGAATATCGGCGTGCACCATACCGTGTTGGATCTTCTGCAGGTATTGAAAATATATTATGTACTTATATCGAAAAATAAATAAAAAAGATACAAAAAAGAAGTGAGAAATAATGGTAGAAAAAATTCATCTGCAAATATGTTGTTTGCAATAAATGAGAAGATCGATTGTAAAAAATATCTGATAAAAAAGACCTGAAAAAATAGTTGAGCGACAAATAATAGCAATAATTCATTTGCAGAAATGCATTTTGTAAGGAAAAGCTAAATAGACGTGACGGTATGCCATATGACACGGTGGAAAAAAAAAATATAGCTACACCATAAAAATATGTCGCACAGAAGAAAGATTATTTACCTGATTTTAGTTGAAGATGTATCAAAAAAAATATTAAAACAGCAATACGCCAAAAAAATCCTAAAACAGAATAAAAAAAATGTGTGCGTGTACTAGTGTACACACGTAAGAAGTGAAACTTCTTTATAACCTTATTTTTCAAAAAATAATTTACTATATGCAACTTGACAGAAATACGTCGAATCACGCGTGGTAGGGATATGAACAAGATGGCGCGTAACGGAAAAATATCACGCGTAACGAAAAAATGTTACACTAATTTTTTTCCAACCCCGATAAAGAAGTTTTACTTCAAAAATGTTTACTCACAACTTAGACAAGCTATTTCTATCAATCTTACCCAAACACAAATTCCAGGTCCCCCACGACGAGAACGACACAGCGATGGACGAACTTCTGGACCTCGCACATGAGTTCCTCCAGCACTTCTGCCACGGCAACCAGCAGAACCAGGCGATATTGCACAAACACCTGGACCTGTTCCTTAATCCTGGCGTAAGTGACTAACTATCTTTATACTTATGGATGGACTCCAAAACTACTGATTTTAAATTTGATTTGCATTCAGTGTGCAATTTGATCTAACTTGAAAGATGTCTATTAATTCTCTACCTAATATTTTTCTATTGTCAATGAAATCTATCTAAAATTTATCTTGCTCTATCTATTTCTCTACCACAGATCCGTGAAGCGCAAACAGTGTGCGCTATATTCGAAGAGAACGCGTCCCTCTGCGCTCACGAGAACAACGATAAAGTTGTTGCGCATTTCGTACACTGTATTGAAAGCAGCCGTCGACATCCTGCGTACTTGCGTTTCCTGCGCACTATTGTGCGTGCTGGCCCTCAGCATATTCGCCGCAGCCAGGACCTCGTCATGCAGGAGGTACTGCCAACATGCTCAAAATCAAATAAATTTTTTATTACCTACTACTATTATAAAGGCGAAAGTTTGTAAGTATGGATGTATGGATGTTTGTTACTCTTTCACGTAAAAACTACTGAACCGATTACAATGAAATTTGGCACACATATAGAGGGTAACTTGGATTAACACATAGGATAGGTTTTATCCCGGAAATCCCACGGGAACGGGAACTATGCGGGTTTTCCTTTGAAAACGCGGGCGAAGCCGCGGGCGGAAATCTAGTAAATAATAAATAAAAATGGTTTATTTAGAAACAATACATATATATACAAACAATTTAGACACGACGATCGCCTCAACTAGGAATATACCTGTGCTAGAGACGATCGACGCCTTCCTCTCCAGACTTAGCCAGTATTGTTTAGTTAACTTAGTTATATATTTTTATTAAGTACAGAATAATTAGGAACAAATTGAGTAATTTTGAAGAAGGTTAAAAATAACATTGTACTGGTAACATGCTATACGCCACTGGCAATATGGTATACTAGATTTCCGCCCGCGGCTTCGCCCGCGTTTTCAAAGGAAAACCCGCATAGTTCCCGTTCCCGTGGGATTTCCGGGATTGCGTCATTTTTCCGGGATAAAAAGTAGCCTATGTCCTTTCTCGGGTATCAAAATATCTCCATACCAAATTTCATGAAAATTGTTTCAGTAGTTTAGGTGTGATTGAGTAACAGACAGACAAACAGAGTTACTTTCGCATTTATAATATTAGTATGGATGTATGATACTGGCAATAAGGTATAATCTACTGGCAAGAGTGTTTATGCCGCAGATAAAAGTGTGCACATCAGCCGTAGCCAGAACTTCGTCATACAGGAGGCAACATTGTATACGCCACTGGCACCATGATATGCTACTGGCAATATGATATATGCTACTCACAAAGTGGTAGAGGTCACTGGCAACGTGGTGTAAACATTTAACGATTTTTTTTTGAAATGAAATGAAAATTTATTTGTATGAATTGTGGTTACAAAGTTATAATAAATTTCACGTTCGCACAATTCGCCAACAATTGGCATACACATATTTTAATTTTATAATTCTATTAATTTCTTTATAATGTCATATTATTCTTGCCTTATTCCTGAATTCACTTTACTAGTTGGTGAATGCCGGCGAGGACGTATTAGTGTTCTACAATGACAAAGTAATGTTCAACTTTTTCGTGCAAATGATGAGGCAGTACAAGCAAAATGGGGAAATGCCAGAGGCTTTAACGTAAGTATTATCTTTAAATCATCTTCACAATCACAGATTTATAACTTACTCAATCATCAACTTAAAGTGGAGTCATTTTAATAAGTAACATTTTAACACACTTTCTTCACGGTTTTACCTAATTCAATCGAATTACAGATGAAAATGAAACAGTATTATAGTTAAAAATGTTGTCTAATTATTACTCTGACAAGAGGTAGTTTTCTAATAGTCAAAAAATTATGAAAATTCGTTGAATAAGCATTCAACCAATAAGTAAATTAGTCTTAAAAAAACCTCTCCTTTAATTCCAGATACCACATCCAACTTGTCAAGTTACTAACTTCGTGTACTTTGGGCAAGAATGTCTACACGGAGATCAAATGCCACAGCTTGCTGCCTCTCGACGATATAGTTGCTATGATCACTCACCCTGATTGTATACCAGAGGTGAGTTGAAATGACTTTATTTACACGAAAAAGAAACTTATTTCAAATTCAATAAAACTTAAATTAATATAAAAGAAATTTTGTCGAATAGGACATGTATTCTAGCCAAAAAAGGACCTTCGAGAATATTTTAAATGTTGTACATTTTATTTTTAGGAATGCACTTGTAACATATTTTACGCTTCTTCTTTATTGGTTGAATTTTAATTGCGTTTATAAATAGAATTAAAATTCATTTTTACAACCACTAAATTTAGGCACGGAAAGTATGTATGTGTAGTGTTTAAGAAATAAATCTAATGAGCGATAAATTTTATTTATTTATTAAAAAAACTTAACTACTAGTTGCTTGAATATTCAATTCTAACTTATCAGGTTACCCGAATTCAAACCTATGAAAATATAACTTTCCATAAAATTGCAGGTAAAAGAGGCCTACGTAGGGTTCCTTAACCACTGTTATATAGACACAGAGGTGGAAATGAAAGAGATCTACTCAAGCAATTACATGTGGGATCTATTTGAAAGATCCTTCTTGCAGGACATGCACGCTATATTACAACCTGATGCTGGTAAGTATTATTTAAAATGCGGACATTAATTAATATTATTTCAACTCAGCGATATAATACATAAAAATAAAATTAATAAGAACTTCAATTAAGCTAAAATTAAACACACATTTCGCAATATGGTATATTTTAGCAAATTTATAGTTTATCCGTTCCAATATATATTTGAAATTCATAGTTGTGTGTTCTTGTGGTGGATTTCGAAGATTTCATCGTTTAAAGGCCAGTTTCTGAATTAAGAATTGATTTGATTAAGGTTTAAGAAAGCTGTATGTGAAAACATACAAGATAATATTGAAGCAACATTTTTTCTTGACGTCAAATAATCAATTCAGGAAGCAGCGTTATTATTATTAAAAAATGTAATGTAACCCAAAATAAAACAAGAAATATTTTATCTATACTTCTATTTCTACCCACATACAAGAACAACTCACATTCTACAGGAACATCAACAAGCGAGGTCAAACTGTCCAGCAGTTCGCGGCAAGCCTGGGTCAACTACGTGACGGATGTACTCATGCACACTATATGCACTTTCTTCAATTCGCCCTTTAGTGATCAGAGTACTACTGTTCAGGTAAGTAAATAGATATTGTAGTAAAATAACAATATATGTAAATACTAGCTTACCGCCCGCGGCTTCGCCCGCTTTATCTAAAACCTAATAAATTATATAATAAAACCTTCCCCTTGAATCACTCTATCTATTAAAAAAAACCGCATCAAAATCCGTTGCGTAGTTTTAAAGATTTAAGCATACAAAGGGACATGGGAAATAGGGACAGAGAAAGCGACTTTGTTTTATACTATGTAGTGATTTCGCAATCTAGGTGAAGAACCATAAAGTAAAGACAGAAGGAAATTTACTTGTGAAAATAAATGTTAATAGATATTTTAGTAGCTAAAAATAAATGTATAGATATTTCATGTATTACTAGTCTCAAGCTAGGTATAGCTTGTACTTATTATATTAGAAAGCTACAACGAACTAATCCACGCTCTTTTATAGTAGACCCTATAAAAATGTTATTCCCTTCATTAATTAAACAAAATAATCATGGTTGATTCTTTATCAATTCTACCGCTGTCATGGAAAATTAAATGTAAGTATAAAAAAATCAAACATTAGTTGCATTGAAGACATAATAAAACAACTATTGTATTTATTTACTGGATCGTACAAACATTTTATGCTCTTCTTCCTTTTTAGCTTTTATATATTTGTAGATATTGTGCTTGAATTTTGTACAGTTTTAACTGTAAAAATACTGTAAAAGCAGCATACGCTTAATTCGCTATAAGCACTATAATATATCTCCTTGGTTAGCTATTCCAATCGAAAAAGGACAAAGACCAAAAATCTCCTGAGATTCGAACAATTTAATAATAATAAATACACTTTATCACCACGTAAATACATATAAAAAATAAACATACAACATGTTATAAAGCTAACAAGGCGGCCTTATCACTACTAAGTGATTTCTACCAGGCAACCTATGGGTAGGATTTTCAATTATAAAAATAAGAAAGAGGTGAAAACAATAGGTAGTGCAGCAATGAAAATAATATACACTATATTTATTATCAATTTACTTGTATAAAATAATAAACACTTATATACTTAACAGACTCGGCAGTCGATCTTCGTCAAGCTACTACAAAGCACGTTCCGAATCTACCAATGTCCATGGCTCAATCCACCGCAAAAACTCAATGTGGAAAAGTGCATCCGAACACTTAGTGAAGTTGGTGAGTTCAGGAAATAGGGTTTAAGGTTAATTCCGGTCCAGTTAATTGACCAGTATTTATTTTAATAAAAAAAAAAGATGTAATTTGTAAAATATTTTAAATTGGTTGGTTTGTCATTGCTATTTGCTTTTTGGAAAAATCTTCTGCAGTACTGTAAATATGGTGATGTCAAATTTATTGTTCAAAACTAACGCAAACCAAGTGAACTTTATCCTGTTTTAATTGTTCGAAGGTCAAACTGTATCCTAAACATTTTGCCGCATCTATAATCGAGCCAATTTAATAGGCAACATTTGACGTCTATCAATTTTATCTTCATAGGGTGGTAACCTGCTTATAAACATCGATTAAAGTGAATTAATCGATACGGGCTTGAAACATTTGTCAATCGAACTTGAAACACATGTCAATAATTTATGATGATTTTTATTCCCAAGTAATCAATGCATTCGATTCTAATTGTCAGATTTCGATTTTTAAAGTAACGTCTCTGGAATTTAAAAAGAAAAATGGTTTATTGACACAAAATTGTAGCGACGTCAGTTTTTTAAATCAAAAATTTTTTACTATGTTTAGAATGGTTTATCAGTCAAGTCAAATTCTAAAATTACTTGTATCGGTCATTATTATTATAAATATGTAATCGTAATTGAAAAAAGTTAAGCAAATGTGCAGTTCTAACAAAACGAAATATCATATTATTCTGTGTCGTCGTTACTAGGTTACGTTGTTGAATTTTGTTGAACTGTCAAATGTTGCCTATTAAAATGGCTCTACTATAAGTTATATTTTTTTACAATTTCAATTCCAGCTAAAACCCGAAGCATAGCCATTCCTCTCGAACTGGAAGCTAAAATCCAAACGGTGTTCGAAAAAGCGGCAGCACTTTCGCGGCAGACCAGTAAATGGCTGCTTGCTTCTAAAACATGCAAACTGGAGAAGATGGCTTCACAGGTACAGGAGTTATTTAATAACATGACATAATATATTGTTATAAGATGTACAAAACATAATGTAACAAAATAGACGGAACACTTCTATTGGCGCATGAAATTATACTCAACTTGCCTCTACCGGAAGTCACTTTGATATCGATATTTATAAAATCATTTTTGGTTAAACTACAGTATGTACCAAAATTTGACGTTTCATACTTGTAAAGAACGACAAAACAAGTTATTATTCACATTATTTACCTTCCAGAGCAACCTGCAGAACGACAAGTCGGTGATGGAAGGGTTGCAAGAGATAGTGTCACTACTGGAAGAGCAGCTACGACCACTGCTTCAAGCAGAGCAGTCGCTGCTGGTGGACATCCTGTACAAGCC
>CAJQZN010035976.1:3033-16363 GCA_907164685.1 Colias eurytheme | reverse complement strand
CTGCTTCAAGCAGAGCAGTCGCTGCTGGTGGACATCCTGTACAAGCCATTATGTGGCTTGACTGCTTTTTCAACACTCATACACACACGCACACACACACAAGTCACAAGTTAAATGCTTGCAAACACACACTTTCACAATTGTTCTATAAAATCTTGTCCAAGTGCAATTCATAAGATATCTGAAATATTGGACTTCTGTCTCCGCAAAAAAAGATAAAAAGTAATTATTTTAAATAATTTGTTCTTGTACACAGGTTGATACGTCACACGGAGAAACTTCTAGAAGAGAAAGAAGAGAAATTATGCGTCAAAGTGCTACGGACACTCCGTGAGATGATGGCTGTTGATCCAGAATATGGTGAAAAAGTAAGCTTCAAAACATTCTTGATTTTCAAAATTTAGAGCAACTATTTTATCCCTTACCCAACTATATAAATGACTACGTCATTTTACATTTATTGAAATGAGTAAATATTATATGTATAGATTCCCACCCCCACAAAACAATCTAATCACTCAAGTTATACTCTTACACAGATCTATACCGAAATGATCTTATTTTATATTCTACTGTATGTTTTTTACTTGCAACAATTCTGCAACACGCAACATTCCAGGGCAACCAGTTGCGCAACAAGTTGCTATCTCAATACTTCGTGAACCGCAAATCCGAACCGAAAATACAGAGCGCGCCACCCGTCGTTGCTGTCACACATGGTCCAGGAGGTTAGTTTATTATCTATATTAATAAGTAGTTTTAGAATAGATAAAATAGCCGGGTACATTGCTATTTTAATGCTAGGAAGTAATATTAAAAAATTAAAAATATAGTGATAAACTATGACGGAAGGATAGACTCATATATATTATCGATATATGACTACATTATATTTTCAAAGACAATATTTTAATCTTCTCTTTCACTCTCACGCATAAAACAGATTTCATATCTTCGCTAACAATCGATAAAAATGCACAAGTCGGGCAATTACCTTACTCTTATTGCCATTCTACAGCGTGTTCAACGTAGCTATAACTTTTATAACATTTAAGTAAAATGACATTCATAATATTAGCTACTACAGAATCATTAGAATTGACGTACACATCATTTAAAATAGTGGTTACACAAAGCAATTGTAGAAAATATTAGCAAGATCAATATAGATATAAACATAGATATATATAGAAACTAGAAATGTCATGTGTTTAGTTTATACTAGTGCAGTAGTACATATATTTTGTTTCGCAACGCATGCACAGCTGAAGCACTACCGCAGACGAAGACAGGTCAGTCCATTATACCACAAATTATACATAGCATAATTATTTTGTTTGTATGTTCACTTAAATTCACTAAGCTAAGCACTTGCTATAATAGACAGTAATAAATTATCTAGTACTTATATATCTTACAAATTCCTACTGATATTAATCAATCACAGGATAATTCTTACTGGTAAGTTTTGATCACGTGACAAGAACTACAGGAAAGTAATATGTATAACTTGAATATGTGAAAATAGGCAATATTTTTTTCCTTACCTATTTATTTACTGTTACAAACAAGTACTTTTGTAGTTCTATACAACATTCTAATTAATATACTCAGTTGATAACAAAAAAAATTAGCAAAAAGCTAAAGTACTAAGGTCAGAATAAAGAAAGAACATCATCCAAAGTAATAACAAAATATTTACCACATAAAATCAAAATAACATATAAATAAACAATTCACAGCAAAAGTGCTCATGCGCACGGGTCAGACGCTAGCGCAAGTACAGGCACATCTTGATAGAGAAGGTGCCTCTGACCTGGTCGTGGAACTGGTCATCAAGAGCACCAATAGACCAGCTATATTTTTAGAGGCTATACAGCTTGGTAAGAAAACTTTTAATATTATTATTCCAATTTGTTTATAGATTTCTCTTTCAAATTCTATCATAGTCTATTTATTCAACTAGATATCAATTGGACCGTCAAAATACTTACAGATTTTTTTTAACTAGTTCGAAAAGCAGTTTTTACAGAGAAGAGCCGGCAAGAAACTCTTTGCCTCTTGGTAGCATTTCCATAACAATTTAAAATGAGAAGTTTTATTTTCTCTTAAAAAGTAATTTTTGTTTATTTTGTTCAGGTATTGCTCTCCTGGAAGGTGGCAACCCTATTATCCAAAATAGTATATTTACTAAGCTACAGAATGGCGAGATATCACTGGCGTTTTTGAAGGTAACTGTTTATTCTTGATTACTACTACTAAACTAATTTTAAGTAATTTATTTTTTTTATTTGCTTTGGGTTATTGTGTGACGCATCAATGAGAAAATTCATCGCGAAATAGATCTTTTATTATTATTTCCTTAAAACTACTACGTAGTAAACTCCTGCGTAGTTACAATATTCTGCTAAAGTGTTGAAAATGTATCCTACTCATTTCGTGCCTTGTACATTTTCTTTCTCTATCTAAAAACACCGTTTCACATAAAAATTAAACAACAGGTATTCTATGACAAAATGCGCGAGGCCCAGCAAGAAATCCGTTCGCTAGCAGTGAGCAGTACGAGCGGAGCACCCACGGACAAACGCACCAGCCCCACAGACAGACAGAAACATTCCACGCCTGATGGTAAGTTAATATTAAAACTACCCACATTTTCTTAAGTTCTTGGTTACTTTTATGGCCGTTATTGGGTTGAAGGCGAAAAAAATAAAAGAAGGATAAGAAGTAAGGTAATTTTTCAATGACTAGCTGCACCGCGCGGTTTCACCCCCGTGGCTCCACTCCTGTTGGTCGTAGGGTGATGATAAATACCTTCCTTGATAAATGAGCTATCTAACACCAAAAGTATTTTTCAAATCGGACCAGTAGTTCCCGACATTAGCGCGTTCAAACAAACAAACTCTTCAGCTTTATAATATTAGTATAGATTTGCCAGTACAGCTAACGAAATGCGAATGGACGAATAGTTAAGTCTTACTTCAGATCGCCTTTGACACAATCATGTGTACTTATTAATTTATATAATTTAGCATACATTAATCGAGGCCATACTTAAATTTTAGCCAGATTATTTTTTACACGAGAGGAAAATTTAGGCTATAAACTAAATTTGCATTAAATCACGCTGACTACGTATTGCAATAGCAAAACTGTTGTGTACTTTGATCATTTAAACATATTTGCATTTGTATGTAAGATTTTCTATGACCTGCCAAGCTGTAAACTGTATGTATTTTATTTTACCTGCTTATTATAGTTATATTTAATTATTAAAAAATTATTCGTGGACTCAGGTAAACCAGTAACAGGACCTTTAGTGGTCGGTGAAGATATGGACGAAGAAGTGAACAACGCGTGCGGATCCGCAGTACACGCCTACTCAGATATACATACTATGTCACATGGTAAGATAAATAATAAGTAAAACCTACCTATTTAAAAAGTTAAGCATGAATTTATCATTGTCACTAGTAAAAACCTGTTTAAAAAGTTAATATTTGTGCGGGTACATTAAGTTTGTATTTCTAAAAGGATAAATATTCCTTTTGCATAACATTTACAAAACAGACATGGCTTATATTTAAATTCTAGGAAACGAAGAATTTGAGGTATTTTGTCCATTTTGTTTTTGTAACTGGAAACATTATTATTGTTTGTTTTCCAGTTTTTACCCCTTTTCAACCCAAACGTATCAAACAATATCGTCATAATAAGAAAGGTAATTTGCAGTATGTTATATTGTGTGTTAAAGTGAAGTCATAGAGTGCTAGTTTTTGGTCGATATAGTAATACTTTTCAGTTTATACCGCCAGCGGCCAGTGCTGTCAACAATTAGTAGTGCTTAGTTTCTAAGTTTAGGTATAAATTATTGAAGTGAAACTTCTTGATGCGCGTTGAGAGTAATATTTCAAGGTCGCATCATGGTAATAACGTCACGTCATAGAGTAAGGCGATGATTTTGGTATCTTTGAATCTTGTCAAAGAAGTTTCACTTCTTACAAGTGTGCTCGGCACACTCGCTCTTTTTCTTATGTATGTTAGTCTGAAATGTAAATATTCTATAGGTCTGTACAATTTATTATATTCTTACTGAAATAAATGTGATAAATAAAATACTGACCAAAATTAATCTGATCAAAAACTTCTATTTTTCGATATGTCAGGTACAACAGTGTTAGAAGAAATAATGGCGGAAAAGAAACGGTCCAGTGGTAACGGGGATGTTCTGCCAGCCAAGGTGGCGGTTATGAAGCCCATCTTGAGATTCCTGCAATTGCTGTGCGAAAACCACAACCCGGACCTTCAGGTATATTGAATGCTGTATTATTAAAAAAAATTATATCTATCTTGGTACCCCCATAGAATTAATAAATGTTCTGTTTTTATAATAAGCATCATAATCTAACGATTTGTTATTAATTTATTTAATCCTGTAGTAGGTTAGGGCATTAAATAATAGACTTCACTCAAAATAACACTGTTTATTTTCACTATAATACTTGTGCACTGTTCATAAAGCAAAATGGGACTGAACAGAATATATTTACGAGTGGCGGCTATTATATACTTACCAAAAATCTTATAATTTATTAGTTTTTGCATATAATTCCAACACCTGTTTAGTTGTTATCTTAAACGTAACTCATTGAAGTTAAATTTATTTAAAATATCATTTTAAGAATTTAGCTCATAACAAGCAATGTAAAAAACACAGTGATTTATAAAATGAACAAAACATTAGACTAATACTAATACTGTATGGACATAAAGATTTACAATAATCTCCATGATTTTCTAACCTCTGAAAAATTTCCAGAACCTTCTCCGCAACCAGAACAACAAATCGAACTACAATTTAGTGTCAGAGACGCTGATGTTCCTGGACTGTATATGTGGATCTACCACGGGCGGACTCGGGCTGCTAGGCTTGTATATCAATGAGGGAAATGTGGCGCTTATCAACCAAACGCTGGAGACGCTTACTGAATACTGTCAAGGTATTTTTTTATCTATAATGAGTCATATTTATAAGGTCGGAGTTATGGTAATTTTTTCCAGGATTTTAAACAGTCAGTAATTTGGGCATTTTTCTAATCGTAATCCTTGTTCAAATGCTGTTTTAATTGTTCTAAATGAAGTTTTAGTTGTAAAATGCGAGTATACATTATATCAGCAATTTTATTTTATGATTGTATTTTAATGTAAAACGCAAAATATTTTTGTTTAACGTTACCAATATAAAAAAATAATGTACCTTCTGAAAATAATTCAAATTTCCTGTTTTTGAAGTGAAAACTTCTTTAGCGGCGTTGGGTATAAAATCTTAAACTCGCGCCAAGACACGTGGCCTAATCGAAAAAGCGTAAGACGGATGTTTTTTTTTTGCCCTTATATTCCATGCGTAAGACGGATACCAAAATATCAAACATGCTGAACCTTAATAATCAAGTTTTCACTTCAGCCGGCACTCCCGGAGTGCAACCCGTCTTTTTTTTTTGCAAAATAGTATTCTTTCCTAATAATAACAAACTAATTTAAAAAAGGTCCCTGCCACGAGAACCAGAACTGCATAGCCACCCACGAAAGCAACGGGCTGGACATCATCACAGCCCTCATCCTGAACGACATCAACCCCCTGGGCAAGACCCGCATGGACCTGGTCCTTGAGCTGAAGAACAACGCCTCCAAGCTGCTGCTGGCCATCATGGAGTCCAGGAACGACTCCGAGAATAATGCTGAGAGGATCCTGTATAACATGAACCCTAAGCAATTGGTAGGTTTGGTTTAGTGCCTTTTGACGTGACAACGTCTTATAATTCGATAGAGCCGGCTGCACGCACGAAAAAACATGACTCATGCGGCGTTACCTCGCTCTGAGGCGTTCCATGTAATGCTTGAAGTGCAAGCGAGAGCGCGGAACGAGCGACAAAGAAGCACAATCGGACGTTGTCACGTTCAACTATCGTCAGTAAACCGACTTTACAGACAACCATTTTTTTTAAATGAATACAATGCGTTTGTGTGTTGATTTTATTTTGTACACTGTAAAATGCTGCCAACATAACAAACTTACAGCACAGAAGACAGCCATTTATGTATCATATATTGCTCAGCAGCGTAAATATAAGTTATTGTCATAAAACCAAGTTTAAATACACTTTTAGCGGTTTTCTACCTATGAAAATTAAACTCTTCGTTCGAAATTAATGAATAATTTTTCCGAATTTTTGAAAGAGTATGTTGAATTATAAAGTTTAAAATCAATTATTGAAAAAGAAATGAATAAATTTTATACACAGGTGGACGTAGCATGCAGTGCATTCCACCAAGAGCACGCGGACGCTGACTCAGATAACGAAGATGATGGACCATGTGCAGGAGTTTCACCTAAAGAGGTTAGTTTCGTTTTATTTGTCATTAGTTTTGCGCAAGACTTTTTAATGAACTAAAAAACAATTTCACAACCGTCATATCATAAATAAACAAAACTATTAATGAACTTTAACGAAAAAAAAACAAACAAATTTGTACAATAAGTAATCTAACCAATGTTAGAAATCTTTCTGGATAGCCTTTGACACAGTCAATCACATCATTTTATTAAAGAAACCAATCATTACGGTTTTAGAGGTATGTTCTGCGCTTAGTAAGAAAATGGTCTCCTGGATAGAAAACGATGTAAGAAGGCAACGGAGCTACTTATAGGATATAATGTATAATGACACCATATAAGGGGTTCCCCAAGGATGTATATTTGGACCTTAGTTTTCATTATGCTTACAGATGTGTTTATGGGTGGTAGTGACTATTGAAACTACTATGCTTTCTCTACCATAAACAATTGCAACACCTTCATCTATTTTTCCACTTTGAAATTTTGATTAATTTTCTCGAATAGTTTGTATTTGTACTTTAAATACAAAAGTTTATTGTTTACCTCGTTTCGATGATGATGATCGATCTTTTTCGTTATAATATTAATTGGCTTGACCTATGACGTCATGATATGTGTTAAATCGATCCAAATCTTATTTGGGTCGTCGTAAATGAATGTGATACCACAGGTGGGGCACAACATCTACATCCTGTGCCACCAGCTGGCCGCCCACAACAAGGAGCTGGCAGCACTGGTGCGCGCCACGCCCAGCGGGCCCGCTGCGCCCGCGCTGCAGTACTACCGCTCGCACACTGCGCAGATTGAGGTTATATTATGTGCTTTTGTGCAAAATATAGGGTTTAGAGCTAGCTGAATATTAGGGTTGTCAAAAAAATAATCTTTTAAGCTATTGCATAGCTTCTATCGCGGGCCTCGAGCGCGGGGACCGAATCCAGATATTCCGTAACGCAAAAAACCTCACGCTCCCCACTCCGACGGGTGCGGAGGTGTGGCTTGAAGGCACGCTATGCAAAGCTTTACCGCGGCAGTCCCCGAGTGCCACACGTCTTTTTTTTGTAATTTTGTTTTATTTCTTAAAAAAATTAAAAAATAACTTAACATTTCTGCACTGTTTACACGCGAATGTGAACCTTTCACAAAAATATCTTCAAAAACTAGAAAAAAAGTAGACATTTTTTGTTCAAATTAACTCATCCTGCCTTTCTAGCGAATGATTAAAACAACACTTCAACAATAACACCAACCTTACGCTCATTACTTCTACAGATAGTCCGCACAGACCGTAGCATGGAGCAAATCGTGTTCCCAATACCAGAAATATGCGAATACCTTCCCGATGAGAGTAAACACCGGGTTCTGCAGAGCGCTGAAAGAGATGACCAGGGCAGTAAAGTGGCGGATTTCTTCTCGAGATTGGATAATCTGTTCCATGAAATGAAGTGGCAGAAGAAATTGCGAGGTATGTGTGGGGAAATGGACTGAAGTTATTAATGTTTTTGGATTTGGGTTAGGGGTGTATTTAGATTAGTATGTATGGGAATTGTTCTAGGAAGGGATAGGTAGATGGCAGATGCACTTTTGTTTCTGTGATAGATGATCTATGCTTTATAATTTATTGATTAGTTTACAGTTAAACAAGAAATACGAACCATTTGAAAATTTAGACTTTTACATTTGTCCTTAAATTTATGTATTACTTAACTGACTCTCAGTTAAGTAATACAGTAGTAACAAATTATATTAATTTTGTTTTGTTCAAAAAATTGCAATGTAAGCTAAGCAATTATTTCTAAACTACTATAAATATAAAATGATGAAAAGAATCAACGTTGATTCTATAAAAATGAAATAATTAAAATAATCAATATATTTCAGGTCAACCATTCCTCTTTTGGGTGTCATCTTACATGTCGTATTGGAGCAACATTCTGTTCAATTTTGCTGTTCTCATAAACGTCATTGTTGCATTTTTCTATCCGTTTCAAGAAGAAAATCCAGGTAAGTGGTTACTAAGCTTAAAACAATGGGAATGAATTTCTCGGTTTAGTGTCTTTTTCAGGCATTTGTATTGTTCTGCAAAAATGTATATTTTTCTTTTTTTTATATTAAATATCAATCAACCAATTACCTATTTCCGGCATGACATTGATTTCTAGGACCTCCTGTATTTAAAGTAAAAAAAATTCAACATCAAAAGGGATACTCTTTTGATCTGTAAAGATACTTTACTTTATTTAATATTTCTACAGAATTAGACGAACACCTCTCCATGGTAGTATGGATAGCTCTCTGTTTGGCCGCGGCCTTAGTCACGTGGGCCCCGAGCTGGGCCTCGCTACGGGCCCTAGCGGCTTGCGTTATCGTACTGCTCATATATCTGCTAGGGCCCGAACCTATGTTGTGGCTGCTGGGAATGCTTACTGTAAGTGTTACAAAAGTCATAGTCTTATCGTAAAGTAAACACTGGAACAGATATGATGATTTAGAGATTAGATGCTTTAGAGTGAAATCGCAACCATCACCAATGTCGTTTGGATCAGGAACGTCATTATCATAAGAAATATTATGAGTATCATTCTATTTAGCACGAGAATTGTTTTTACCATCAATGTTACAACCATTACCAATACCACCTTTTTAAATTACCCTTAGCTGGAAGTTTTATTTAAGTAGTTGTATTTGTCGTCTTTTTTTAATACCCACACTTTTTTATATTTCAGATAGTAGTAAAAGGTATCCATTTAGTCAGCATAATGGGCAACCAGGGCACGTTATCCAAATCCCTGAGAGACGTGATCACGGACCCTGAACTGCTGTACCACGGGGTCTACCTCATCTTCTGCTTCCTGGCTATCTGCTGTCATCCGTTCTTCTTTTCTGTTCTGGTGAGTTTTGAGACCTAGTTTTTATAATTTATGGCAAAATTATGTTGTACTTACGAATCATTATAATCAAAAATGTCATTTATTTCCTTTATGGAAATTGTGCTAAAAAATGTTTTCAATAGCTCTTGAATTTCATTATAATATTGTCTCATTACTCATGATTGTGTATATACAGTTATTAATATAACATGTTTATTTGTCCTTACGTAAAAATCCCTTTCTGGAATTGTTAATAGTTTAAAAAACATCTATAATCATCTAAGTAGATTTATAAGTTGTCCACACCACTAACAAGAACTTGACATTTCATTTCACCTTTTATTTCACAGATTATTTTAACTATATCTTAAAAATAAAGGGTAACTGTATAGATTGATTTCAAAGTATGCATTGAAAATAAGGGCAACTTTATTTTTATTACAAAGTATAGCATACAAAAAACTCATTTTATTTCGATTTATGGACATATTGCTAAACCAATATAAGTGCTTTTGGATTCTAGTAAAAAAGCAATTTATTGATAATTGCGTTCAAACTGTGTAACAAATCTTTCTGGGACCTTAAATTAAAGAAAAAAAACGAATGAAACTAACGTTAACTAAATAATTAATTAAATAATGTCTAATTATATTTGTAAGTTTTCCATAGCACTTACTGACTGACAGTTCATTTCACCATTTATTTCACAGATTATTTCACCTATAAATTGATTTAAATCCGCAGCTCCTCGACATAGTATACCGCGAAGAGACCCTCTTAAACGTGATGCGTTCCGTTACACGCAACGGGCGCTCTATCCTCCTAACAGCGGTGTTAGCGCTTGTGCTCGTGTATATGTTCTCTATCGTGGGCTATATGTTCTTCCGGGATGATTTCCTGGTCAATGTGGATAGATTAGATGGTGAGTAATCCAAACTAATATTGTAAATGCGAAAGTAACTCTGTCTGTCTGTCTGTTACTCAATCACGTCTAAACTACTGAACCAATTTTCATGAAATTTGGTATGGAGATATTTTGATACCTGAGAAAGGACATGGGCTACTTTTTTACCCGGGAAAATGACGCAGTCCCGGAAATACCACTGGAACGGGAACTATGCGGGCTTTTCTTTGACTGCGCGGGCGAAGCCGCGGGCGGGAAACCTAGTTTGTAATGAAAATGAAAATTTTATTTGTTTGTTGTACTTTGTGTTCGTCAAATTATTGCTATTATTGGTCATAGAATTTTTTGATATATCTTTTTAATCAAGTGAGTTTAGGGTATTGAAAATTTATGGAATTCTTAGTGTCAAAAAGTGTGTAAATAAGTTTCGTGCTGATGTATATATTAGAAACATGATTTTGGTAATATTTTTTTCACATTACTTATATTTTAACGTGTATTGATTGAAAACAATAATTCTGAAATAAAACCATAAAATCCATTATAAGATCGACTTTAATGTACATATTCTTCCGAGTTTGAGCTATATCTATGTAATGGGTGTACTTTTAACTGTATTTCTCAAACCTACAGATGATGATGACCCTCGCTTTGAAGTGGACAAATGCGATGACGATCCATCCGCAAAGTACCGCACTAGAGCTTCCCGTATAGTGTCTGTAGGAGGAGACTTGCGCGAGCGCAGCTGTGATTCACTTGTCATGTGCATTGTGACTACACTTAACCAGGGGTTGAGAAATGGGGGTGGGATCGGGGATATACTGCGCGCGCCCGCTAGCTTTGTAAGTATTTAGGAGGCTATTATTTGCTTGTGTAACAAAAAAATGTGTGCGTGTACTGATGTACACGCGTAACAAGTGAAACTTCTTTATGACCTTATTTTTCAAAAAATAATTTACTACACATATGCCATGGCGCGTAACGGAAAAATGTCACGCGTAACGAAAAAATATTACACTATATTTTTTTCCAACCCCGATAAAGAAGTTTCTCTTAAAAAAAAACTAGAATCCATCGTTTTGTCAAACAGAACAGTGCTGTTCTTAATTATTTCTACAAAGTCAACAGCCCCTTTATAGTCATTGTTTATAATCAGGTATCTTACCAGATCGTAACTTACCAACTCTGATATAAAAAGACCTATCTAATAAAATTCTACATGTATCAAAATATTAATTTATTCATACGGATTAAAAACAACCATCTCGTTTTTTTTCTCTAACTAAAGTGTTAAGTGAGAGTTTACACTTCTCGCTTATAAAATATGAAAATTTTAATCGTGTTGAAATTATTACATTTTCTTTACATACATAATATTTATCCAGGAACCATTATTCGTGGCGCGTGTAGTATACGACCTACTATTCTTCTTTGTGGTGATCATTATTGTCCTGAACCTCATCTTTGGTGTCATCATCGACACCTTCGCTGATCTGCGTAGCGAGAAACAGCAGAAGGAACTTATTTTGAAAAATACTTGTTTTATTTGCGGTGGGTACCTTTTGTTTTGCTTATTAATTCTGTCTGGCACCTTATCTTATAATATGCATTATTTTTTTTGTAAACTCTGTCTACAGAACAATTAATAAGACAGTTTTGATTGATTGTTTGTTTCGCAATTTTTTAAAAGTAAAAACTTAATAATTCTTTTATGCTTGTCACTATAGTAAAAATCAATTATAAATTGTTTAACTTCGTTAGTATTTTATTTTCAAGTGTAAAGTGAACTAGGGAAGCGCCTACCATCTTAGACTTAAAAAGAAAGAAAGACTTCCTAGCTAAGATATAATATGATTGACAGGTTTAAACAGATCAGCGTTCGACAACAAAACAGTATCATTCGAAGAGCACATAAAGAGCGAACACAACATGTGGCACTACCTGCACTTTATGGTGCTTGTGCGGGTCAAGGACCCCACGGAGTTCACAGGTCCTGAGAGCTACGTGCACTCTATGATAAAGGTAATTTATCTATGCTTTTTGTGGAAAAATTACAAAAAAAAAAAAATTGTTAAAATATTCATACCAAATATTATGTGGATTCCACTAAGACATTTGATAATGCTGCAATGTTTGCAATGTATTTAAACAATAAAAATTATAATTTTAAATTTTCAAACATGGTTACGAATCGTTCTACTCATTTTACCTTTGTAACTACTTCGGGGTTTTCCAAGGCTCACTACTAGGGCCTATTTTGTTTTTTTTTCTATTAATGACTTGATACATCAAATTCACTACACATAATACTCTTCGTAGACGATTTTTCAAAAATATAGATAATCAAGTAGATATTGAATGCTTTCAAGCCAATTTGAATCGGACCAATCTGTTTTTAACAAACCATAAGCATTTGATAACATATTCCATCAACGCATACTTTCGATAAAAAATATAGTAAGCCCATGGCCCATGTTACGTGTGTAAGCTAGAGTCCTTATTATTAACATGCTGTATAACCCATTGACCACCGAGCGGCCCGATCGGGCCGCGACACAATAGATTTTCTATTGTGTCTGTGATTCCGGGACTGAGGGAATAATTTGGTCATTATTGTATATATAAAAGCCACTATCCTTTATTAAGTAATCCATGCATATCTTTGCTGTTATATTAGGCACACTATTATATTTTTTATGATTATTGTGATTATTAATCAGATACGTTTCATAGAATACGTTATCAAACGCTTATTGTAAGTCCGAAATTTTCAGTCGAACAACTTAGATTGGTTCCCGCGTCTGCGCGCGCTGTCACTAGTGGGAGGCGGTGAGGGCGAGGGCGGCGAGCTGGAGCTGCGCGCGCTGCAGGCGCAGCTCGAGCGGGCGCAGCTCGCCGTGCGCACGCTCACCGACCTGCTCACCGAGCTGCGCGACCAGGTACAGGGGACATGGAGGCTGTGGCGAGCTATACAATACGTTACCAAGTTGGACAGTGGGCTACACAACACGTTGGTCAAGTGGACGGCGAGCTGCACAACATGTTGGTCAAGTAGACAGCGAGCTGCATAATACGTTGGTCAGGTGGACAGTGAGCTGCATAACAGGTTGGTCAAGTGGACAGTGAGCTGCATAACAGGTTGGTCAAGTGGACAGTGAGCTG
>CAJQZN010035975.1:0-15392 GCA_907164685.1 Colias eurytheme | reverse complement strand
AAAAACATTTTGCGAAATATCACGTTTTTCTCGCAAAGAGGCGATATTAAGTAATTAAATAACATCTACATGCCACATTAAAATATGTAAAATGGTAATAAGTAAATTAAAACAAGCTGATTGTTTGCCAAAAGGTAAAAGATACCATTAACATTAGCAAATACCTATTTGGGCACGCCAACTTGCTTACCAACTGGAATAAAAATAAATAAAATATTTACCATGTAAAAGAAAGTAAAGAAGGATGAAGAAATAAACAGGTTCATTCTAGGGATTGCTCCATCTCAGGGCACATCTCAGCTTACCATCAGGCGAAATCGTGGCCAAGCGCTCCCCTATACGCAGCATAAAAAAAGGTAGTGGAGGACCTTTTCTATACCTACGGTTTATTCTGAACAATTCTCTCCAATTACCATCCAAGAAATTACAATATAAAGAGTTTAAATCACCCTAGTATAACTACTAGTATCATGACTACGATACTACATTGACAGGTCACACACAGGTTGTGTCAAACTTGTCACAATGACCTTGCAGATGCGTCGTGAGTCGTGACCCACGTCAGTTCAAGGTTAGCACACGCACGGACTTTGCCACTAGATAATCTAAAATTCTAGACACATAGATCGTTATCATGTGCACATCGATGGTAACGAGCAATTTAGCGTAACAAGAAAATAACATAGAACCCGATTGCAAGATGACATATAATGTGGCGCCAAAATCCGCCATGTTTTTAATTTGTCGTTTTGAATGTCACTGTCAAATTAATTTGTATCTCATGCTTCGAAGCGTGTGAAAAAAATGAGTATGAGCAAAAATATAACTTCCTTCTAGCACAAATGATGAAATGAGTAAGGAAAAACATAAGTTTACTTTACATAAGTAAAAAACTTATGGGCCACTAAAATCACTGTTCAATACATCCACTAGCTGTCACTCATCGTATACATTGACTAATCTTGATAGTTTTGCATGGTTTATCAAGCCATTATAAACAAAAAGATTGTATAGATAGAATTATATTTACATACAATACGCTTACATTCACAATATAGTTAAACTTTATTGGCTGAGGCCCAAATATTATACATACCTAATATGCCAAGCTTTGGAAACTGTTGGCAAATATTTAAGATAGTGAAAAGCGATAGTGTATTTGAATTGTGTGGAATGAAGTAAAATATTATATAAATATAAGTTTTTACTGCTCGTTCAATTTTAATGATAAACTCATAAAATATAATTGAAGTACAGAATTTAGAAGCTAGAAGAAAACTAAGAATAAATTTTCCTAACGACAAAAATACATAAAATAATTTTCTTTATGTAAAATTCAATCATTTTATTTTACATCATTACATTTTATAATTATAAAATGCCACACCTAAGATTAAATTTCAAGTCTCATGTTCCTTTCTGGGGTATGGAAGAAAATGTAAATGCAACGGATTGTCAATGTTTGTGAATTTGTGACTTTGTTAGGCTCTGGATCTAGTGCCGTATTTCGTATTTTTTATCCCCGATCAACCCGGACGAAGTCGGAACGAGAAGCTAGTTGATACAATAGAAACAAGGAGGTATTCAACCTTTTGTATTTTGCAAATCGGAATGAAAAATTAATTAACCTACACCACAGAATAATAATCAGTAAGTACTTAGCTAGCCTACACCGAGATTTTTACCCAGGACTGCTCATCTGAAACTCTAAGTATAGCCACTGCTTCAAGACAAATCATAAATTATTATGTAACAATAAAAAGAACAATATAAAGTTTAGAGTCAGTTATAAAATTAAGTTCATTCTTAGAAAAATATGAAAACGTGTTCAAGCAATAAAGTTATATCTTTATGCAACAGTATTAGGTATTTATTTAATGCGCAGTAGGTTTTTCTCAATTTACATTTAAACAGATTTACATTGTCTTCATTTTATGCTGATTGTCAATGGTTAACTCTAGTCTATGGTCGTAATAGTAAAATAAACAATTTATCAGCATAAACAATAGGTATAATATAAACTGCGGTTTGCAATTTTAAAATAAATCTTTCTTTTTTTTAACATAGGTATAAGGCATAGAGATCTAGAGAGATGCCAATCGCTTGCGCTGAGTACGAAACCGTGTCTCATAAAAAATTTACGCACACAACTGCATTAAACAAAATCAAAACAATACTTCGCGTTGTGTGCGTGTCATCACACAAAAATATGAGAGCGACTATTCGTTCGCACACTAGATTGTAAGTGACGTACGTATACAGCACCGCTACAGCTTGTTCTTTTTTTGGGCATATTGCTGCGACACCGGCCCCGCCCCCTAACCATATCTCCCTTTAGTTTCTGTGATCTGTGTTATAAGGTATTACAAATAGCCTATTTCTTCTTAATTCGTATCGGTTCGTTCATTAGATTATACTAAGATTTAAAACAGTCTATGTCATTTGCAATTATTTACTCACGTCAAGCGAAGGTATCAAGCACGTAAACTATCGTCAAAGTATTCGAGAGCATTTGTATGGGAATTTGAAAAGCGCCCCTATCGTGCGTTTATGGAACAACATTTTTATTCGTTATGACGTCATGTTCTAGAATCTAGATGACGATACGTATTTTACGATAGTTTTCGTGCTTGTTCTTCTGTCTGTAGGTAAATGATAGACATATAAACAAATACTAATAGTCTAAATAGCACACAGACTATTTCCAGCTATACTAAAACTAAAATAACTTCAAATAAACTCATCATTATGTTGTTTTACATCACAATACACTTCGTGTTGACATTTCGGCCAAGGAGACATCTACAAAAGAGAGTCCGCGTCACGTTTAACATCAAGATGGACTATATTTCAAAAGTAAATGCTTTCATAATTAACCGTGTAAGCTGTGTGGTCAGTAAGGATTTGATAAATGGTTCTTGGACTATATTGACGACGCGGTTGGCGCAGTGGTAAAGTAACTGCCTACTGAGCCGACGGTCCCGGGTTCGATCCCCGGTCAGGGCAAATATTTGTGTGATGAACTCAATTATTTGTTCTTGGGTCTGGGTGTTATTATCTATATATGTATTTATTAAATATTATATTTATCGTCGCCTAGTACCCACAACACAAGCCTTAATTGAGCTTACTGTGGGACTAGGTCGATTTGTGTAATAATGTCCTATAATATTTATTTATTTTATTTATTTATTATGCAACTAGGTACAGGTATGCACTATGAACGAGCTCCAAAACTATGTAGTAATGGTATGTCTTCTAAAAAGTGTTATAAAAGCTAATCTAGTCTAGGTACATAACAAATTTCCTAATAATAGATTCTAAGCTAGATTCTAGACCTCTATTCCATCCATAAAATATAGCTTAAAACCCAAATAATTCTTGGAAAATACAAATATGGGTATAACTGTGTGGTCAGATAATTTATATGGATCAATTCTGCCAATTTATTTTATTTTAGAATTAAGTAATTATTTTGATAAAAATCAGAATAATCAAGTTGTTTACACTACAGAGGTTAATAAATAATAGGGAAGGAAATATACACATACCTACACATATATATAATGGCCGAATTGAGAACCTCCTCCTTTTTTCTGAAGTTGGTTAAAAAGTTGATGCAAATGAAAGGATCAAAACGGGAAGGTCGCACTATTTTAAATCGTTCAGGAGTTTGAAAGTGAAGTATTATCATATATAATTAAAAATAGATATGTATGTCAACCAGCCAGCTTGGTTCGACTGGTTCCGAACGACCTTCATACACTGTCACTTACAGGTGCCGATCCGTAGGCATGATAAGTACTTAAACTTATTTTACTGGCTAGACTTGTAATCGTTGATCTGATATAAATAGTCTGTGATTTCGAAATAACTATATATAAATACCTGTAGAAACTTTTAGGGCATTCTTCCTGTTTTTTATTAATCTTTGGAATGATTGGGATTATTATAATCGCATTTTTGGACAGGGAAGTTTGAAAAGCAACTTAGAAATGACAAATGTTTTCAAAAACCCTAGAAACAGCAAAGTAGGTACTTAAATAACAGTTCAAAGTGGGTCTACTGAAAACTTGGTTAAGGTACGAATGCAACCTAGATTATGTCATTTCTAAAATTACGACAAATTCAACGATATTTTAGAGACACTTAACACAAAATTACTTAACAATATGGATATGGTATCTCGAAATCTTTTTAAATATTTTAAAATGTCGCGTCGTAATGAATAAATTGGAATTTCCGATCAATTTCTGGTAAAATTATTTACAATCTCTTCTCATTTATTATTACTGTGACATCCCGAGGCTTACAACTTTACAAGAGGCTTACAAGAGGCTAAAAGAGATTTCGAATTGCTCCTTTCCAAACCAGTTAAAACTAGTTCAAAACTACAGAACTTAAAAGGTACAGAGGCCTCAATAATTCACATCATAATGGGTATTCTAAATTATTTAAAGGCCTTGTCACGACTTGCCCCTAATGTACTAATTTAGGTGTCGCCATACGCAGCCAAATGGTGTTTAAATCGTCAAAAAGATGTATAAGATTTTCTATATTTATATGACAGACTGGAGTCTTAAGTTTGGATCTCATAAATAACCTAGTTATAATTTTTTCATTAGTAGAAAGCTCCATTGTTCCGGAGTGGCAGAAGCCATATAGTATTTGATTTGTATCCCTACAACATAGGACTTTCTTAATGGCATATAACATGCATATAACCTATGCGATTTGGTGCTATGTAAATATGAGTTTTTATGTAAGCAATGTCTTCTTTCTTTCAATGTTGAACTTTTAATAAATAATGCTACAAGGGCTAACTCGAGCTATAATAGTTCTCCTGTATAACTTATGTGTTAATGTTAACAAACAGACTATGATTCTAACAATACCTACCTACATCCGTATAGTTTATTAGCGATTCCCACCACGAATAATCTAAACATACATCTAAAATTATATCAATAACAATATTCCAAGTATTTAACACATAAGGTGTTAGAGAGGCGGCGCGTGGGCACATGACGTCACCATTCATACTTTACCGCCCACCTGCTTTGTTTTTTGTCATTCAGTGTGGTCTAGACTTTTGTACTTATATAGCTATGCTTATAGGACATGAAGAAAAAAAAATGTCTTGGTCTGGTAGGACACAGAAGGCTGATAACCTCCTTGTCCCTGAAGAAAATCTATCAGTGAAACAGATGTATAATGTATCTGCCCCTTACCCCACTAGGAGACATAGGACTTCACTTTATAGGACAATGATTATAAGAAGAAAAGGTGTAGATATTATTTAGCGGGGGCACGTGCAATGTGGCTAATTAGCAACATTTTACTTCAGTTATCTGTTTTACGCTCACGATTGTTTAATCATGTCATCTTACTTTGACGTCTAATCGAGTGTGAATTAGTGTGCCGTTTTTTTTTTAAGATTGAATGTTGTGTTGGTAACCACTAACCTGTCTACACCTTTTACTTATAATATCAGTATTATGGGGTATATTTACACCTCAGATTAAACCCAATCCAATCTCATAATAACGTTAGTGACAAAACAGTTAAACCAAAATGATGGAGATTTGAAACTTTTGGAATCGCGCTTACAAAGTCACGGGTACAGCTAGTATTAAAATAAAAATGAAACAATATACTGGTTCTACTTTAAGTGCAACCGAAGGTCATACATGACATTTCTACTTTTTTTACTTTATAAAAGCGAGCTTATAAAAAGCGATTTTCCTTGAGTCGCGAAGACGGTATTTCCAGCATGCAGCTTGCATAATTTTAAAGATTAAATCATGAAGAATATATTTATAATGATACTAGCGGTCCGCTCCGGCTTTGCCCGTGGTACATATGAAAAATAGATGTTGGCCGATTCTCAGACTTACCCGATATGCACAGAAAATTTCATGAGAATCGGTCCACCCGTTTCGGAGGAGTATGCAGACTAACATTGTGACACGAGAATTTTATATATAAGAAGATTTATAGTAATCTACACTTATATCAGTTGACTCAGCAACTTTGATGTATAAAAGGGATACAAACGATCTATTTACATTTCTCATTGTACCTATAGTATGTTACTGTGATCTTTAAAACTACGCAACGGATTTTGATGCGGTTTATTTTAATAGATAGAATAAAGTGATTCAAGAGAAAGGTTTTTGTATAATTTATTAGGTTTTAGACAAAGGCGGTAAGCTAGATACGTATAATATAACTAATAGGTATACAATGAAAAACTCAAAAAATTCCGTCTAGCCCACTTTCGCAACGCGCGATAAGGAATTTCGTTCCAAAAAACCGTTCCAATGGATATTTGTTAAAAACACTGATTACTGAGAAATACAGATTCACAATTATTATTTATTTATCTATACTAATATTATAAAGCTGAAGAGTTTGTTTGTTTGTTTGTTTGTTTGTTTGTTTGTTTGAACGCGCTAATCTCGGGAACTACTGGTCCGATTTGAAAAATTCTTTCGGTGTTAGATAGCCCATTTATCGAGGAAGGTTATAGGCTATAATATATCATCACGCTACGACCAATAGGGGTGGAGCCACGGGGGTGAAACCGCGCGGAGCAGCTAGTCAACAATGAAATGACAGTAACTACATAAAAATGCTCTCATAAAAATTTTGAGATATTCCTTCACTATGAAAATATAATGCATGCGCTTAGAAAATAATATAGGTAATAAGGGCCTAGTAATTAACGTAATATATTATCGCAATATTACGAACGAGTATTTAGGAAACTTATTAGTTAATTGCACAAAAAATAAAGGAAGGAAGTTACTTTTTGCCGTCCTACAATTATTAACAGATACGTTGGTATTGGGAAATAATGTTTCCTTGTTTTTGTCGAGAAATCTTTTTTAATATCGTTTATCGAGTTTTGGTAATAATAAAACTTGCATTCGCGTCATCGATTCTAAAGCGGATGAGTTTGTTTGTTTGAACGCGCTAATCTCAGGAATCTTCGGAAAAATTATTTCGGTGATAAATAGCCCATTTATCGAGGAAGGCTTTAGGCTATATATTATCACGCTAAGACCAACAGAAGCGGTAAAACTGCGGGGCATAACTAGTGATAAATAAATTAAAGAATTTTTGTTCGACCTTTCTTTTTTACATCAGATAATGTGTATGAATGTAGGAATGATGTCATAACATCTTTGTGTATCTTAATAGCTGTGTTTTACCTGAAAATAAAACACATATTAAATACTTACCTATATTTGAAGCTTACTTCATCGAGAAGGCACCTAGCTTTTTCCGCCTATTTTGCCCTCTCTTTCCGTTGTATATATGCTATCTCTCTCGCACACCTCTCCACCAGGTGGCGGGGCGCACGATAATGTGCGGGCACTGGATGTTTTTTCATTGAGTCGAAATCCACAACAGGTGGACGTTAAGTGTAAGCTTCAAATATAGGTAAGTATTTAATATGTGTTTTATTTTCAGGTAAAACACAGCTATTAAACACTTGACCGTAATTTGAAGCTTACTTCATTGAGACCCACCTGGTGGTTTGTTACCCACCTGGTGTACAATGTGACGCCAATGTGAATTTGAATACATAAGTAATTACTTATTTCTTTATTTGAAAGAGTAAGGTGTGCAGATAGTATACCTACTAATAAATCATACAAATTTTTATATTATATAATATATTAACAATCCCAGATGAAAAGTTAATCAAATAAGAACCAAAAAGTTAATCATAATGATTAAAAGTATTAGAACTTATGAGATTGGTTCAAGCGTACCTTAGTTAACCTTTTTGGGCTTGAAAAGTTAAAGTTACTACAATTTCCACTATCTTTAGCGTAAATCTGCGAAAGCGCCAGTAACGACTTTCAATTACGCATTTAGGTGTTACTTACAAAATGAAGCAACCGCTGATCCCGACGAGGCAAAAATACCTCAAACTCGAACTTTTATTTATTCAATTAGAACTCTGCAGAAGCATCATTGAATCATCTTAACATAGAATTACCAAATGTCTCAACTCACACAGTTTTAACCCAACCTGCTACAAGCGGACAAGAAGAGACCTTGGTCCTTACTTTTGGGGTCAGAAGTAAATTTAAGGGTCACCCCTTGAATAAGGCAATAAAATAACAAAACAGGTAAATGGTTTAAATTATAATACAGATTTTTAACATCCAACTAAACCGTGCGGTATCTTTTAATGTTTAGAGCCAACGTCGCAATCATAATCTAAACATGGCTGGTACTTTCAGTACAATGCATGAATTATTTATTTAAAACTGATAGGTCATAAACTCTGTACTGGAAACAAATATACTGAACTCAAGAGACTAAAATGATAAAGAGCTTATCTGTGTCCCAAAACTGCAATTACTACAGCTAAGTACGTTACTTTTAATCAATTCAGTTTTAAGATATAATTATGATTTACATCAGAACTTATATACCGAAAGTCTCGGGACTACATAACGTGACTTATTTATAATAGTGTTTGTGCATAACACTAGGCAGTCAACAGCTATATGAACGTCAGATAGGAAAAGAGCCAAATTTATCCAGTCAGTAATAAAGGATTTTAACTATACTTATTATAATTCAACCAACTACTACTAGCTACTCCGTACGTCTTTTGGGTAGACGGAGGCAAATAGGATTTTTATTCCAACTATATCATTTGATATTTTGAAAATGTACTCCACATTTTCATACCGTCAGAGTCATTTTGCAGATTATAGTGGTGCAGCACTGAACACTGTCTATTAGGTGGCTGGTGCTGCTGACCGGGCCTTCAGTTCCGCTTTCCAGAATACCTTCACCCTTCTAGGTGCTACTACTACTGAAATAGCGGTACTCTATCGCGTCGTTCAGGTCTCTAACTGACAGGATTTCTCATATTATCGTAACAACCTCGCTCGTTCTAATGCTGGGGCCACACTAACGGGAAATGCCATTAATTAACGCGATAATGGACGTTAACTTTAGGTGTAGCCAGTATTAACAACGGCATTAACATTGCCGTTTGGCGAGGCGATAGCTTTATCGCGAGAATTAACGCAATGAAGCGGTCACACTACGTCCATCTTGCTAGAATTTTAGTAAAATTAACGCTGTTTTTATCGCCAACAATCGGCATTCACGTTGATCGTTCAAGTGTAGCCACCCACTTAACGCCTTAAAAATTATCGGAATAATTATCGCGATAAAGGGCATTAGACGTTAGACGTTAGTGTGGCCCCAGCATTACGAGAACAAATTATCGCCAAGGAATTTTGCTGCAGGATAATGGCAAGAGAGATTATAAGCTTAACTATGCATTATTATGCTCATGAATATGGTGGATTTTGAATACTATCGTCGTCTGAAAGTATCTCCTTTCGATTAAATTCATTAAGGATGCAGATCTGATCCCATCTTTGTTCCGTAGGAATGCTACGACAGTCTAAACGTTACACTGGACAAAGAAAATTGCCCTAAATATAGTCGGTTGTTCCAACATCCGTAATATGGCTAGCCTACCTTGCTAGCCCTTGATTGTAACTGCTACCAATGCAGGCATTGCTCTCGTGTTGTCCACAGTTGTGCGAGTGCAAAAATGAAGAACAGAGCTCGTGGGGAGCTATGTCCAATGAATCTGTGTTAAGATTAAGACAGTATAGGACAGTTAGCTGTGGATGCGAAGACAGGACATTACTTTATTCATCCGTAAACACGCGAGGCAGCCACGGACAGCGATATAGCAAGAACTAAAACTAGCAAAGTTTAGTTCGCTTACCAGACTTATATTTTAAAAGCCGTATAGTCTGTACCTACTGCATTTCATTTTTTTGCCCCCCCCCCCCCCTCAAAGCAAAGAAATGAACAGTCATTTGGCAGAGCTTTCTCGTTAGGGTAGGGGTTCCAAGTAATATCTAATAATAAGAGGCTTTTGTTTGGATAGATTGACTTTCCGTTATTTATCCTCTATCCTATGTAACTCAACAGTCAGTATTCTCAGTATTCTTTGAGTACTTAAACGTTTTACGTAAATAGTTGTATATAACTTTATTATACAATATAATAATCCTGGTGGGATGACAAGAAACTTGTCTAACAAACGATTATCCTAATCCCTCAGCGATTTATTGTTTGAGCCCTGAAGAAAAATCTCATGGGTGCAATAATGAGGTCAAATGGGTTGAAAAACGAGTCAAATAAATTGCCTGCAAGACCGGGCAACTAAAATAGGCCTATGAGAGGTCAAATATACGTAATCAATCGTTTGAAATTTGAAATTTGATTTTGAATCAATCGTCATTTGTTACATTCAATCGCTTTGCGATTAAAAAATCTCTTCCGATGTTTTTATATGAAAATTGGTCGGCTAGTGCCATTGAATGACGATACCAAACATACCGTTGACACAAGGCTTGGTGACAATCCTCGAAACCACCGCCACAAATCATCTGCGAGATGATATTTGATCCGACTCGCCTTCCTTTGTTGTGAATAGGCTTTACATTGGTAAATACGATTTGTTCAATTCCAATTTCCATAATTGGTAAACCAATGGTGGTTTCCTGATTCCTGAAGCGTAAACTTTTAGGATACGAAGTATCAATTTCATGCGCCCATTATTTGATGTCTCTAACCTTTATACTGCCCACTGTGAAGAAGATTTCAAAACCTTTTTCTACCTACCTTAGAAGAGTGAAGATCCGATACGGTCATATCCAAAACTTCTTTCGTGGGTCCTCGTTGACGAAAGCAAATATCTATGATCATTTTAATGATCAATCCTTTGTATATTTGCACCAATCGCCATCAAAGCCCCGCGAGGGCTGATATATATTTGCACCATGTCTCCGTGAGGTACTGTTGTAGTCAAAGCCCCGCGAGGGCTGATATATATTTGCACCATTTCTCCGTGAGGTACTGTTGTAATCAAAGCCCCGCGAGGGCTGATATATATTTGCACCATCTTTTCCGTGAGGGACGGTTGTAATCAAAGCCCCGCGAGGGCCGATATATATTTGCACCATTTCCCTGCGAGCGACAGCTGCGCGAGGGATGTTTGTAACTAGAAATAAGTAGGGCCTGCCAAAAAATGCTTAAGAGACACCCTGCGAGGGTGGATTTGACCTGGCTAACCCCTGCGAGGAGTAGTGGCCACATTTATGTATTCTGCTTCGAGCAAGAATACACCTTATTGCTAATACAGTGAAACCTGGTTAAGTGAGACATCAAGGGACCTGCAATGTCGTTTCACTTATAGAGGTATTCCACTTACCCAGTGTCTCAGATATACAGGTATAAATAAATATCTGTCTCATTTACAGAGGGTTCCATTAATAAAGGTGAAAATACAGGTTATTTCAGTTATACAGGTGCGATCATTAAATAAAATATATGGTAGGGTAGAATAAGAATGAGTAAACAAACAATGTAATCTCAGTTACAGAGGTTTATGCATATAAAATTTACTCGCTGTCTCAGTTATAGAGGTAAGTATGATGATAAATCGAAAGAACAAATCCCAGATATAGAGGTTTACCTCGTCCCACTAACAGAGGTAATTCAGTGCCAAAGTGTTGGGACCTCAGCATGAGTTCCAGTTATGGAGGTTTCTCACTTATCCAGGTCCCACTTAACCAAGTTTCACTGTATAAAATTAGCAGTAAATAATCATTTAAATAATATAGCAATTAACAAGGTCCTTTAACTTATTTTCCAATGTTAGCGACAACTGTCCAGGATGAATTAATAAGAATTGATTTGACAATGGTAATTAATTATTATGTTTATATAAAAAAGAACTAACTATTTAATAAATTCATAATTCAAATCAATTCACTAAATTTTAAAATGAACTTCGATTCATATTTATTTTTGTTCATGCAATCGATGTAACATTTAGTTGCTTTATATCCGTTAACATTCCTTACGAACGCAACCATACCGTCGTAGGACGTTATATTTAATTGAACAAAATAATCTACACTCACCCGCAATTTTTTACTTTTTTGTCAAGGTGTACAAGTTTATAATATTATTCTAAAACGTTAGAAGTGAATTGTAAATCCTTTGAAATAAATGTATCTAAATCTAATTTATATTAAGGTATCTCGATAATTATTATACGATAACCCTTTCAGCACAAGTTCAGTAAACCAAAGAATTTAATTGTAAAATTTTGGTACTTACTCGTTTAAACAAAAAAGTTGCATCATTTGAAACATAGGAAACGTAATTTTCAATCAAATTAGCCGTGTAAAATATGTCTATTTTCACATAAAAACGGATCAGAATAATACTCATAAAAGGACACGTATAGACTACGGATAGTTTTGAATGTGTGGTACATTCATGGTACGTATCTACTATACATGAGCGAATTCCATCATTATTCAGTTGAGCGGTAACTCCCGTACGATTTATAAAATAATATCACAGCATGTTCTGACATGTCGTGACTTCTTGGAGCTGACTCATCTCGTTCGATAATTTTTAGTAATAAACTATTATAGGAATTCCGAACCGTTCCTAGCGATAACGACAATGTAATAAAGTCGTAGCAATGGATTGTATGCCTGTAAAGCTTTGAGTTGGCTCATATCCATACTAAGTAGGTATTAATTGTAATTTTTCCAAGAAAAATTCACTTGTAACCTTGTAATAAAAACACATTATTAAAAATGAAATAAATAATTAAAAATATGTATATACAAGAGAGGGTATTTGATATATCTAGTAATATCAAATAATCACAAAAGTAATATTAACGATTCGAGTAAAGCCGAACGGTAACACCGTTAAAATAGCTTTACTCACAGTATTAAAAATTCAAATATTAATTAGTACATATTGCATAATGAAATATTTCAAAAGAAAAGTTACTATTTCAAGTAAAATGTAACGGTTGTATCGTTAATTTTAAATATCTTTATTCATGCTATTAAGTATTTAAGCATATTGAAAAATAAACTATTGCTGAAGGATTCATTAAAAACCTCAGCATTTTAAATAAAGTCCAACGATTATACCGTTGACTTTAAAGATTTTTACTCATTTTTAAGTAAAATATTATTAGAATAGATGTAAAAATAACTCACTGTACCGATCCGACGGGATACACTTTTTAACACTTTTAGCACTTGCTTTAAGCAATACTTAATAGCACCAAGGTTGTAGTCTTGTAGACAACCTTCTCGCGGCGGAAGCTAGACGCCAATGAAAAAACATCCAGTGCCCGCACATTATCGTGCGCCCCGCCACCTGGTGGAGAGGTGTGCGAGAGAGATAGCATATATACAACGGAAAGAGAGGGCAAAATAGGCGGAAAAAGCTAGGTGCCTTCTCGATGAAGTAAGCTTCAAATTACGGTCAAGTGTTTAATAAAGTGTTTCTTAATACCTACATCTTTGTGTATCTTTATACCAACAATTATCTGTAGGTAACTCTCATAAAATTTTATAGTATTAAAAAATATTTTTTCGTAGGACAAGTTAAGAAAACCGCATTCAAATTGGTCCATGCGTTTGGGAGCTACTATGACACAGACTGATAGTTACACGTATTTACGCAAATACAAACAAAACACAAAAAAATATTTCGAATTGAGTTCAAAAAACAAAACAATTCAAAACATGTGCAGATGACGTCATACTATAAAAAAGACAAAAGTTTAAAAAAGAAGAGCAAATACATCCTACAGTAAATTAAAAAAAATCCCGCAGATAACATATCGCCGCAAAACTGCTTCGTAACTTCGTGTAGTTAAATATAAAGTTTGAGTGAGAATAATATATACCTATGCTTACCTATGTATGTATATAAAAGTATATTTATTATAAGAGCAAATATTATCAATTCACCGCACGGTAATATTCGGCAATCCAATACTGTACGTACCTATTACGAGAAAATTGCAAAAAACTCGCCAGTTCGCCACTGGTTTTTAAATGACGCTCCCAAAATCGGCGGAGGTTCTTAATTCGTTTTTTTTTTATTTATTTATAAGTGCTGTATTAGGCTATGACTTAATTCAGCAACAGAAAACCTTTTAATAGACAAGATATCATGATTTGTAAAATAAATTAATAACGCTTGAAATGGATGTGCATATGCAAGAGTATCTAAGTAAAAACTAAAAATAGTCCTAGAGCCATTAAAAAATAATAAAAAAGACGTAAAAGCCACGAAAAAACGGTCCTTTACTATCCTACACACAATGGCAAGAACTTTTGAACGTAAACTCTTCAATAAAAGTAAAGATTATGTAAGTTATACGTATACCTAACTTATATGTCATGTTTATTGTAAACAATCGACGAATGACACAACCGATTTCCAAAAAAGGTAGTAATGATGTTGACTAATGTCAATAAATTATATATCAATACACTACATACATCAAAATTATGTTCAATTAACAATGTTTTTTTTGCATAAAATTCTACTAAATGAGATATTACAATACAGATGTTCTACAAAGTCAGTGCGATTTATTTATGTCATCTTTTTTTCCGATATGTTTACTAAACAAACAATATTTTCTATATAGATCAAGAAGCCTTATATCTATACACTGGAGATTGCACTATGACCATTAACTTGTATCAAGAAAATATGACGTTGAATGACGCCTTTTTTTATGTTATGGGGAGGCAAACGAGCGGACGCACTGCCTGGTGGTAAGCAGGTTGCGTCGCCCATAGACCATAACAAAGGTTATGGTTGTTGCCTACCAGAAGGATTAAGGGATTTGGAAGGAATTAGGGAGAAAGGGGCGAGGATGGGAGGGATTAAGGATAGGGGAGGAGAGGATGGGTAGGGGATAGGAAGGGATGTGGGCCTGTATGTTTTTTTATCCCTTTCACACCTAACTTGGCAAGTTACGTCGTTATAAGCTTCTTGATATAGATATACCTAGGTACCTACTAAAAATGTCATTATGTACTTCCTTAAAAATTTCCACATATACCTACCTATAAACTGTCCGAGAACAAGCTACGATTTACGAAGATTAAAAAAAAACTCGGTTCAAACTGGAATACATTACAATAATTATTATGGATTCATAAGAATAACATGACGTAATTGTTGATTTAACTACTTAAGGACATAATCCATAGTCTATAATTTATACAGATGTATCTAGACGTGTAAAACAAAAGAACTAGGTAAATAATTATCGCTTTTTTTACGTCGCAACCAACTTGCAACGGACTACCGTTTGAAAAAATTGTAATACTCAAATTAAAATACGTTTCTGAATATACTGTCAACTAGTACAAAAAATGTAATTTTTTATTTTTATTTTATACTAGCGGTCCGCCCCGGCTTCGCCCGTGGTACATGTTTACGTTTTCTCTACATAAGAACCATCCTCGTACTTCAAGGAATAT
>CAJQZN010035970.1:3504-28906 GCA_907164685.1 Colias eurytheme | reverse complement strand
GTAATGTCGGCGCTCGGCGGGTGACGCGGGAGCCTTAAAGTTTTTTTTAAGGATGTAATGAAGACGAAGAAGAGATATCCAATGCATTTGGATTTTGATAAAATTTAGATTTTTTTATATAAAATTTTACACATTTTTCTAAATAAACTCTTTTCGTTTACTTCTATTTTACTTTTGCATCAGAATATAAAATAATATACTTACTCAATATTATTTAGTTGTACGAAATATAATAAAATGAAATATTTTAAAAGTCTTACTATGGCAGGTGAGGCAATAAACTATTAATTTGGAAGTACTACAGGACATATTTTTAATAAATTTGTTGAATTTGTAGCATTATATGGTATGCATACCTTGAAATTCTTTATTTTGAGCCCGGTAATCCAACATTGAACATTAAATAACTCAAAAATTGTGGGCATTACAAATAAAACCGGCCAAGTGCGAGTCTGAATCGCGCACCGAGGGCCCCAACAAATCTACTTTTTATTATGTTGTACCTAACTCTAAAATGTATGTATACGTACGTTTTAGCAATTTTTCCTTTCTCTGTGCTATAAGACATTGCTTTTTACCAAATTTCAAGACTGTGTTCACGGGAAGTACAGTGTAGGTTTTGATTCCCTTGCGAATGTCGAAATTTGCGATAATTTGCAGCATAAAACGGCTGTATCTTTTGATTGCGTTGGCTTTCACAGCTTCAAGGGACTGTAGACTTGAGTATTCGATATAAATTTCAGCTTGATACCTCCACGCTTTCTTGAGAAAAAGGGTGTTGACAGTCAGACAGACAGACGGACAACATAGTGACAACAACATAAGACAACAACAACCTATAAGGGTTCCGTTTTTTCTTTTGAGGTTCGGAACCCTAAAAAAAAGTTTCAAACAAAAGTTGTAGAGAATAGAGTAAGCTTAAAAAAGGAAAGATGTATTTTATTGATTAATCCAATATTTTAAGTGTTATAAGCCAAAAACGATGAAACGGTTCATTAAATGGGCCATAAATAGTAAACGGTACATTTTACAAAAAAGTTTACAAGGAATAAAAGATGCGAAATTTAACTTTCTACAAAAAAGTCATAATAACTTTTGCCTTTAAGTGGATAGTTTCCGAGATATCGGCCAAAAACACACAAACGAAAAATAAAAGGATTACGTTTGTTAACGCGCATGGGGTCAATCGTGCGCAAGTTTTTTGCTTAGATCGCATTTTTTGTGTGACGACTTTCGAGAGTGAATTTTCTTACGGATACTAAGTTTTTTAGTCAGTAGGTACTTAGATAATTTAATTTAATTTTTTAGATTTGGTTAGGTACTTTCCAGGCCAGAGCCAGGGTGGGGCAAGTGCCCCACCCTGCCCCACCGTGGCTACGCCCATGGTGTGTAGCGAGGAATGTGTTTGTAAATAACTTGTTTTGTGCAATCTAATATCTAAAATCGGATGTATGGATGTATGCATGTTTGTTACTCTTTCACGTAAAAACTACTGAACCTATTACAATGAAATTTAGCACACATATAGAGGTTAACTTGGATTAACACATAGGATAGTTTTTATCCCGGAAATCCCACGGGAACGGGAACTATGCGGGTTTTCCTTTGCAAACGCGGGCGAAGCCGCGGGCGGAAATCTAGTCTTCTATATATATATATATATATAAAACTCAAAGGTGACTGATATAGTGATCTATCAACGCACAGCCCAAACCATTGGACGTATCGGGCTGAAATTTGGCATGCAGGTAGATGTTAGGACGTAGGCATCCGCTAAGAAATGATTTCCCGAAATTCTTGCGGGAACGGGGAAAAACGGGGATGCACGTACAAAGTCGTGGGCGGAAGCTAGTGAAATATAATTCATATTTTATTATCAAGAAACTCAAGGTTTGAAAATGTCCCGTTAATTGATAATCAATATCCAACAACGTGTTGGTAAAGTAGAAGCTATCGTTGTAAATTAAAGACTTTTTAATGGACATGCTTTTTTAAAAAGTAGCCTTTATTACTCGTTGTTATGAAACCTTTTCGTATAAAGAAAGAAAGAACATTTATTTTTTGAACATAGGTATGTGTTGGGGCCATAAACAAAGAAGAAGAAGAAAATATTAGTTTATCAACTGATTTTTAAAAAAGACGGAGGAGCTCAATTTCGACTTACTGAACTGTATTTTTCCTTTCGATTGGGTGAACCGATTTTAATTTTTTGAAGTGAAAACTTCTTTAGCGGCGTTGGGTATAAAATCTTAAACTCGCGTCAGGACACGTGGCCTGATCGAAAAAGCGTAAGACGGATATTTTTTTTTTAGCCCTTATATTCCATGCGTAAAACGGTTACCACTCCCGGAGTGCAACCCTTCTTTTTTTTCAGACAGCTGGTACAGAAGCTATCAAATAAAAAGCTGCTTTTTGAAAAGAAGTAGCTACCTATTTCTGTTGGTCATATCAAAAAAGTTGAATAATAAAACAGTAAAAATATTACTTTACTTTCTTACGTCTTAGCGTGATGATATATATATAGCCCATAGCCTTCCTCGATGAATGGACTATCTAACACCGAAAGAATTTTTCAAATCGGACCAGTAGTTCCTGAGATTAGCGCGTTCAAACAAACAAACTCTTCAGCTCTATAAAATTAGTATAGAGGAAAAAACCACGTATGTTTTTTTGTATTTTGGTTTCTTGCAACGTGGAAGTTTATAATATAAATTTGTGAAAGTAACTACATAAATCTGTCTTCATACGTAAAACATCCTCACTTTTATTACATCTTTACGACGAGAAGTAAGTGATGGTAGTAAATAAAACACTATCACTAATATTTCACCTTGTTTATGGTATTATGAAATTTTGTAAACAATCTTACGTGTATATAAGAATAGAGTGCATATGGTTTCTGCTATTATGGGATAATATATAGGTAAATAACAAAGCTGCAATAATCAAATTATATAAAAATTCTAACTAAAGGAACACACTTTTAATTTAATAATGAACAAAACAAGACGGTTTGTGTTTTAAAATAAATAACTATAAAAGAGGTTAGTATTTACTAGAGGTATGATTTTTATTTAGGTACACTGATTTAATAATAATAAGTAATGAAAATGTAAAATATAGGTTAGTCTCATGGGAGTGTAATACGAGAACAATAATTTATGCAATAATGAACTTAAAGTAACACCATAGTAAAAAAAAATAAAATCGAATTATTAAACGGTGTTTGTTTTCAAAAATGTACTGTAGAAACATGTACAAATCTTTTTATTCAAATGTCTGTATCTATAAACTATATACGTATCTGTTCAAAAATGCGGAAGTTATCTCCACGTAGGCGAAGTCGTAGAAAACAGCTAATAATAAATATTACATTTGGCAAAGCCTGTATATAAATACAAATAGTTTTGGCATTGTCATATATATACTTCCGATATATTAGAACATTTGGGTATGAATAAACTTTGAATAAAGCATTCGTAATCTACAAAAAAAAGACGTTGTTTTCTCGAAAAACAGGTTCACATAGTTACTTAATTTGAAAACAACTTAATAAAAAATAAAAATGTATCACATTCTTTATATAAAAACAAACATTTAGCTCATAAATGTAAACTGTCACTTCAAATTCTATTTTCAAATTCTCTCCGTTCGAAATTAAAAGCGTTTTCAAGAACCATAGACATTCTAACGGCTCATAGAGTGAATGGAAGCAATCATACATTTGTTTACATTTTCAC
Source organism: Colias eurytheme (assembly GCA_907164685.1). Taxonomy (NCBI): domain Eukaryota; kingdom Metazoa; phylum Arthropoda; class Insecta; order Lepidoptera; family Pieridae; genus Colias; species Colias eurytheme. The sequence goes on along the minus strand of CAJQZN010035970.1, from coordinate 25,166 downwards.
CGCGTCAGCTTTTAAACGTGAATCTTTCATCTTGGCTAGATTGTTTTTGAACTGTTATAACTTTAATCTATGGTTTTTGTTTATTTTTTTTACTGGACTACACTAGTAGCAGGAAATTCTAGTAATCGTACGTATTAATAAAACGCTATGTTGGTTTAAACTTTAAAGATAACTAGAAAACGTTTTTTGTCTGCAATCTACAAATCTTTGCTTTTCAGCCTTCAGGCTAATATCTGAAATTAAGAAAGAAAAAAAGAAACCATTTATTCCAACACACATAACATACATATAAAATAGCATTGTAAATTATAAATAATAAAAAATAGAAAACATAAATATAAGTGTGGTTGCGTGAGCTAAAAAAGGAAGCCACTCAGGATATCTGAGGCATAATACTATAATTCGGGGAGATTCTTCAGATAAGATACCATAATACTTGAATGAATACGCTAATATTTTAATAAATAAACTTACACGAAGAAGTAATATGTAATAAAAGTATATAATTAGAATTCTAAAGAATCGATTTCAATGAAAATTTTACTGTAAGTTGAAGGTCACATTACCTACTTCTCTGTCTCAGAATTATACACATAGATATTGTTTAAAGTTTAGAATTTTCAATTTTTCATATAATTTCGAATATTCTTAATCAATAAAAAACTGCTGTACCTACCTATTCCTGAATATACTTTTTTTGTTTCCACTCCGATTCAACCCGCGAAAAAGGATTAAATTCACAACTTTCACAAAAATGTCAACTACCATGATTCCCATATAGAAATAGTTACATTTTTTTCATTTTTGTACAGACATTTTTATAAAAAAAACCGGCCAAGTGCGAGTCGGACTCGCGCACCGAGGGTTATATATGTTATTATATATTATGTGATGTAACAAAAAATTTATGGTTTTCGTAATTTTTCCTTTATCTATGCTCTAAGACGTTGCTTCGTACCAAATTTCAAGATTCTGAGTTCACGGGAAGCACCCTGTAGGTTTTGATTCCCTTGCAAGTGTCGAAAATTTGCGGCATAAACGGCTGTATCTTTTGATTGCGTTGGCTTAGAAGTTTGATTTTTTCACAGCTTCAAGGGACAGTAGACCTGAGTAATTGATATAAATTTCAGCTTCATACCTCCACGCGTTCCTGAGAAAAAGGGTCTTGACAGACGGACGGACGGACGGACGGACAGACGGACAACAAAGTGATCCTATAAGGGTTCCGTTTTTTCCTTTTGAGGTACGGAACCCTAAAAAGACGGGTTGCACTCCGGGAGTGCCGGCAAAAGTGAAAACTTGATTATTAACGTTGAGCATGTTTGATATTTTGGAATGGTATCCGTCTTACGCTTTTTCGATCAGGTCACGTGTCCTGACGCGAGTTTAAGATTTTATATCCATTACAGAAAAAGTGCTCAACGCCGCTAAAGAAGTTTTCACTTCAAAAATATGATGTGAAATACCAACTAAAAATAAAAATAAACCGAGATATATTAAAACTGCTATCTCCAGAGATGTCGTGTGATGTTACATAACGTTCACACGTTGCAAAGTCAACTTGAGTGGGAAAATGTTGGAAAACTAAAAAACGGAGAGATTTACGTGCAAAAATCTTGAGACAACTTAAAAATATATGGCGATTTAACTGACGTTTAAAATCTTTGAGGAATATAAGATGGAAGCCTTAAACGTATAATTTGAATTTGAATTTGTATCAAAGAATTCTTTGAAGAAAACGTAAAAAAATCATAAACTTTAAAATGCATAAATATGGAGGTTATCTTATAAATATACCTAAAGATTTAACCGATACGTGAAAAATCTTGTAGAGCAATAAAACTGAAAAGACTAAAAGAACTTTGAGAAAGCTGAAGCTTCATTTGATAACAGGAAAAAAGGTTCCGCGGTCCTATGGGGACCCTCCTTAATATTTTATTTTTTTAATGCTTAGTGCTTATTATTATAGCGGCAACGGAAATACATCATTTGTGAAAATTTCAGCTTTCTAGCTATCACGGTTTATGAGATACAGCTTGCAGACAGACAGACAACGAAGTCTCTGCAGTAATAGGGTCCTGTTTCACCCTTACGGTACGGAACACTAAAAACATGTTGGTAACACCATCATATTGGTCAGATTGGCACAACATTTTCCCGCCCAAACATTTCAAAACGAAAAATTCTTCATATTATTCTCAACCGCAACTAGTGAATTCATTAAAATATTTAAAAAATACTGTCAGAGCTACCGCGTGCTCTCAAAAGCACTCCGGTTAATTAAAATGCATTTAATTATAAATATGGAGATAATTGGAAGTAAAAAAGAGATCAAGAGCTTGTGCGTATTTATGTTCTTATTTTTTTATATAATAACTAGATTTCCGCCCGCGGCTTCGCCCGCGTTTGCAAAGGAAAACCCGCATAGTTCCCGTTCCCGTGGGATTTCCGGGATAAAAACTATCTTATGTGTTAATCCAAGTTACCCTCTATATGTGTGCTAAATTTCATTGTAATCGGTTCAGTAGTTTTTACGTGAAAGAGTAACAAACATCCATACATCCATACATCCTTACAAACTTTCGCCTTTATAATATATACATATTAGATATAGATATTAGATTAATAATATTTATCGCTACTGACTATAGATATAGGCCATCCACATGTCTGCCGAACAACGTGACAAACAACGAACTCATAGGGACAGCACTATACGAAGAAAAGAGATATACTCAAACTCAAACTCAAACATTTATTTATTCAATTAGACTACTTTTAGTAGCACTTTCGAATCGTCATTACATAAGTATTTTTAACATTTACCACCGATTCGGAAAGCAGTATCTATGGAGAAGAACCGGCAAGAAACTCCATAGTTGCTCTTTTAAAATCATATTGTCAATATTACATAATCTGTAACTTAAATCTAACTACATAATATATCATAATATGCCAAAGAACTGTCCTGTGGTTCTTACGCGACAACCCTCCATGGATTTTCATCTTCCATATATTCCTTAATGCTATAATAGGCTCTCTGAACTAATATATTTTTTACATAAGTTTTAAATTTAGCACTACCAAACTCTTTAATATTATGAGGAATTCTATTGTAAAAGCGTATACCTTGACCCATAAATGAATTTTTAACTTTAGCTAATCGGAAAAATGGCATTTCAATTCTATTTCTGTTCCTTGTGCCATAACAGTGTCTATCTCCTACTCTTGTGTGTACGTCGGCATTTTTGTGTACATGCAAAATATTATTAAATATATACTGTGATGGTACAGTAAGGACAGTATTCTTAAAGAGATCTCTTAGTGAGTCCCGAGCACGTAAATTATATATAGAGCGAATGGCTCTTTTCTGTAAGATAAATATAGTTTCTATATCTGCTGCCCTGCCCCATAGTAGAATTCCATAGGACATAATACTATGAAAGTAGCTGAAATAAACCAATCTAGCTGTATCTTCATCGGTGAGATGCCTTACCTTTCGGACTGCATATGCTGCTGAACTGAGCTTACCTGCAGCGGTGTTGACATGGGCTCCCCACTGTAGTTTCTCGTCCAATGTTAACCCAAGAAATACAGTCGATTCTGTAGGGTGTAATACCTCCCCGTTCAAGGTAATATTTCTGCTCAACTTTTTAACGTTAGGTAGTAAAAATTCAACACAAGTTGTTTTTTTGGCATTTAATAATAAATTATTAGCAGTAAACCAGTCGGATATGTGTAAAAGAGTACTGTTCACTTCGTCAACATTTGGGTCATGCCTATCCACATTGAATATTAATGAGGTATCATCTGCAAACAGAACTATTTCACACCTATCCTGTAAATAATAAGGTAGATCATTGATATATACCAAGAACAAGAAGGGTCCTAAAATAGATCCTTGTGGAACACCAATGTTAATTGACGCACCGCTAGAACGTTCTCCATTAACAACTACAGTTTGTATCCTATCATGCAGGTATGAGGCTATGAGGTTCTGAGCTTGTCCTTTAATCCCATAGTGATTAAGTTTACGCAATAATGTACAATGTTCAACGCAGTCAAATGCCTTGGAGAGGTCACAAAATATCCCCAAAGCATTTTTTGAGTTTTCCCATGCCTTATATATATGTGTTAGTAGTGCAACTCCAGCATCTGTGGTTGAGCGCCCCTTTGTGAAACCAAACTGTTTGGTGTGCAGCAAATTATTAGAAGCAAAGTGACTAGTCAATTGGTTTAATATTAACTTTTCGAATACCTTACTTAATGTTGGTAAAATCGAGATAGGTCTATAGTTGTTACAGTCTTCTTGATCGCCTTTCTTAAATAGAGGTATAACTTTACTAAGCTTTAGTAAATTAGGAAATGTACCATAGTCACAACACTTATTAAATATGAAAGCTAAATTGTTTGCAATATTTTCTATTATATTATTAACTAAATTTACGGACATTCCCCAAAGATCACAAGTGTTTTTTAAATTAAGTGTCTTAAATGCTGTAACAATATCATTAGCAGTTACGTGACGCAATTGAAATAATGTACTGCACCCCGCAACATGGTCCCTCAAAAAGGTCTCTGCAAGTACTGAAGACGAGTTTAAATTATTAGTAATGCTAGCAGGGACACTACTAAAGAAATCTTCAAAAGCAAGCGCAACATCAGCATTTTTGTCAATAACCATGCCATTATGTACAAGTTTTATGGTATTACTTGATTTGCTTTTACCCATTTCACCATTAATAATAGACCAAACTGTTTTAACTTTATTATCCGAGTCGCGTATTTTATCTCTGATATACAAACGCTTCGCAGTAAAACAAACAATTTTAAAAGTTTTTGAGTAATTTCTAACATATCTAAGAAAAGATGGGTCTTTATTATATTGCTTCATACCATATAACTCATAAAGAACGATCCTACACCTATGTATGCTAGGTGTCGCCCATTTACTAAATGGTAAATCCTTGGTAATATTTAAAGATTTAACTTTAAATATTTTTTCAAATTCATTATGAACTAAATTAAAAAGATTTTTAAACATTTCACAAGGATTATTATGACAGGATTGATCATTCTGTACGGGCAGGTTTTTATTAATATTATCTCTAAATTTATTAATGCCTTTTTTAGTTATAGGCCTAACATTAATTCTTTTAAATTCAGGTAAGCAATCCCATTCAAAAACTACTTTCTGGCCACAGTGATCCGAAGTGAGTGTATTGAGAATATTTTTCTCTAAACAGATGCAGTCGCAGTATATATTATCAATACAGGTTGCAGAAGTAGGTGTAATTCGTGTGGGTTCATTAAAAAGTTTATACAGATTAAATGACTGAAACAAATTAACAATTCGTGTAGCCGTTGGTGTTTGTAAGAGTAAATCAATATTAAAATCACCACATACTATAACTTTTTTTTTACTCCTGCCTAGACGCTTTAATATTTCTTCCATGACTGTCTCAAACATATTATAGTCACTGGAAGGGGGTCTATAAACGCAAACAATAATGTAACGCTCCAGTTCAACACAGGACAGTTCAATGGTCCGTTCTACAGAAAGACTAACAATGTCAGTTCGTTCTTTGCATTTTACACTATTATGTACAAAAATAAGAGAACCTCCATGAATAGCATATGTCCTGAAGTATATACTTTTTAATTTATAATTATCAATATTTATTAACAACTGACATTGTTTAAGCCAATGTTCTGTTACACAAAAAACCTTAATACTATTATGATTTAAAAACAATTCTATTTCTAATAATTTGCTAGCCAAGCCTTGAATGTTTTGATGTACAATAGAAAAGGTCTGCTTAGCTGTTGTCTTATAAACTAGTTTAAATCTAGCTTAGGGCTAGATTTTCTGTCAACACTAGGTTGGTGTATATAATTACTACTACATAAAATTATAGTAGATCCAGGGTCTGATACCGAACATGTACCAGACTGGTTAATATTATATGCTATTAACATAGCAAGTTCTCGCTTATATCTAGATGGCAGATACACTGTATTCTTTGTCAAAGTAAAAGATTTAATACACAAATTAATGTCAAAGTAAATAAATGCATCACGATGATGATTTGTTACATTATACAATTTTAAATTCATATTATGAATTAATCTATTTTGTTCTTGTGTCAAACCAGGTAGATATGGCAATGTACACAACATAAATTTACATTTAGTCTTACTACTAATTTCCAACATTTTTTGAAATCCTACATCAATATCCTTATTTTTTACATTTAAACTATCTCCATATAGTATAATTACAATATTATTCTTATTAAAGCTGAAATGATCAAGTGATTTGATTATATAATTAAATGAACTGTTAGGAGTGCAAATATTAGTGACTTTAAGCCCTAAATAATACTTATTTCCTTCTCGCTTCTCTGTACCTATAGCGCCGTCCCTATGTGTTCGTTGTTTGTCACGTTGTTCGGCACTCGGCAGACGTGTGAATGGCCTATAAAACAAAGATGTGTTAGTTACATTACTAACTAGCGGTCCGCCCCGGCTTCGCCCGTGGTACATATTATTTACGTTTTCTCTACATAAGAACCATCCTCGTAATTCAAGGAACATAATAAAAAAAGAATTATCGAAATCGGTTCAGCCGTTCTCGAGTTATGCGCTTACCAACACATTTTGCGATTCATTTTTATATATAAGAAGATTATAACACAGTAAGAGATCAGTGGATTTTTAACCGCCTTCAAAAAAAGAGAAAGAGAGGAAAACAAAAAAGTCGATGTCCGTTTTCGGCGATTGTCCTCATATTTAACGATTCCAAAATCCAACGAATAGGGTCTGAACATGATTCATTTTGGACGCTAATTACAATGAAATGTTTGATTCCCACTTATCGCCTAAATTGGTAACTTTAACAGCTATAATATTAAATTAAAATTATTTCTCAACTCCACTCTAACTATAATTAATCTATACTAATATTATAAAGCTGAAGAGTTTGTTTGTATGTTTGTTTGAACGCGCTAATCTCAGGAACTACTGGTCCGATTTGAAAAATTCTTTCGGTGTTAGATAGCCCATTTATCGAGGAAGGCTATAGGCTATATATATTCAAGCTAAGACCAAAAGGAAAGGAGCCACGCGGGTGAAACCTCGGAGCGCAGCTAGTATATGATATACATGGTATATTTGCAACTGTCTCCCGCACTACAAATGTCAAGTCACGCGAGGTCAAACCTATCGCGATGGACGATAATATCTTCTACGTCACCTGTATCGTTGAATCAAATTAATTATTACACTCACATAGGTATATTATACTTATTTATATAAGCCCACAGTTTTATTAAGTTGCCCGGTTTTAATCGTGAATAACAACGTTAAAAAAAGCCGAAAGACCGACGGATAAGTAAAAAATAAAGAAGATTTGATATTCGGATGGCTAGTCGAAAGAAAGGAAGAAAGATATTTGTACCGTTAACATATAAATACAATTATTATAACAATTAAATAATTAAGTCGAGTGGACTGGTCGAAGATCTTGCCCTTTTTTGATGGGGGAATTCCACCTTCCTTCCCCCACACAATCCTTTTCAAATGCCTAATCAATTCAATCCTTTCTATATCCCATTTCCTCATGGGCAGTGGTAGTGGTAGCACTTGCGTTAGACAGCCCACAATGCCTTGGAAATAACACGTTTGTGCAAGCATTTTAGTTCAATACATATTTTAAGTACCTTTCTATCGAGATATAATGAGCGCTTAAAAACAGCGAGTATTTATCTTAAAAACTATTTGATGCTGAAACATTTAAATGCACTTATGAAGTATTTAAACTGCTTTTTATCGATACTTTTGTGGTTTCGATTGCTATTCAACTAAAAAATTGACTAGATTTCCGCCCGCGGCTTCGCCTGCGTTTTCAGAGGAAAACCCGCATAGTGCCCGTTCCCGTGGGATTACCGGGATAAAACCTATCCTATTTGTTAATCCAAGTTACCCTCTATACGTGTGCTAAATTTCATTGTTATCCGGTTCAGTAGTATTTGCGTGAAGGAGTAACAAACACACACACACACATCCTCACAAACTTTCGCATTTATAATATATCCATACTAATATTATAAATGCGAAAGTAACTCTGTCTGTCTGTCTGTCTGTTACTCAATCACGCCTTAACTACTGAACCAATTTGCATGAAATTTGGTATAGAGATATTTTGATACCCGAGAAAGGACATAGGCTACTTTTTACCCTGGGACATAGGATAGGTTTTATCCCGGAAATCTACGGGAACGGGAACTATACGGGTTTTTCTTTGACTGCGCGGGCGATGCCGCGGGTGAAAAGCTAGTATATAATATAATTTATAATTATATTAGAAGGAATATTTAAAACTTTTAACAATAAATAATGTTTTATTGTTTAGTCCTAGAATAACTAAAATTGAATGATTTGGCTTAGCCGTTTTATTGAATGGCTATTGGTTTATACTGGAGAAAATATGAGTTGTTATATTTTTGTTTCATATACAACTAGCTAGCTAGTGTTTCTATTTTTAATGTTTTATTGGCGAGCACCCGGTATAAGAAACATAATTGATAATTCTTATAGGTAATAGGTATCAGTTATCAGTTGTCACCTAGTGAATTTTGAAATGAAACTTCTTTAGGCGCGTAGAGAGTAAAATTTTAGCCCTTGAATGATTAACAAACATTCACAAATTTTATTTTAAAACCATAATCTTATTAAAACTCATTACATTATAGTTTAAAAATGTTATCCAAGATTATCCAAGTTAGATCTTTAAAAGATCTCTTTCGATAAAATACGGTCGATTTTTCTAACTTTACCCTAATAGGCCGAGAGGCGAGAGCTCAATGTAAATAAATGTAGGTTTTAATTTTTAATTTTATAAATTGGTAACGTATAAATCTATACTAATATTATAAAGCTGAAGAGTTTGTTTGTTTGTTTGTTTTAAAAGCGCTCTTTAAGGAACAACTGGTTCGATTTGAAAAATTCTTTCGGTGTTAGATAGCCCATTCATCGAGGAAGGCTAATAGGCTATATATATCATCTCGCTAACCAACAGGAGCGAAGCACTGCGGGTAAAACCGCGGAGCACAACTAATGTGTGGTTAGTGTAATATAAAACATCGATGCATACTTTTGCGTTACATTATTTTCTCCTTTACTCTTTTTCGACATACACAAATACATAAACTAACAGATTAAAACTCAATTGCAATGTAGTTTCCAAATCCCGTCTTCAGAACTGTTTATTTTCAGACGTGAATGTTTTTAAAGTTTCACTCACGATTCAAAGAAATAGGACGTGTTACGTTCGCTTATTTTTAACCGACTTCAAAAAAGGTGGATATTCTTTGTTATTTCTTTAACTGGCAGCCCCGGCTTCGCCTGTGGTACATGTTTAGGGTATTCCACCGTCAGAGTCATACGCAATGACTATTTTAGTTTTGCATACGCAACAAAACAGCGTAAAAAAACTTATTTGATTTTTATAAAACTATATCTACATCCCTTGCTTCGCGCAGCCGATTCGTATACTTCTCATATACTGCTCTGTTTATAGGGGCATTGTGTCCCTGAAAACATAATCTGAAACGTAATTTATAGCATATAGGTAGCACTCAGGAATAAACACATCAACCGCGGTGATTCGGAAATTGGTCCAGTAGTTCCTGAGATCAGTGTGTTGAAACGAACAAACTCTTTAGCTTAATATTAATGTTTTCGAAGTAAGTACCTATAGAATATTTTCAGATAGGAAATATGTACTCTATTTTATTCCCTCTTAAAATATTAGATAAATAATTCACGAGGTAATTGGTCAGTTTTATGAGTGAAAGAAATATTCAAATGCTTCCTATTTAATACTAGCTGCGCCTCGCGGTTTCACCCGTGTGGCTCCGCTCCTGTTGGTCTTAGCGTGATGATATTAGCCTATAGCCTTCCTCGATAAATGGGCTATCTAACACCGAAAGAATTTTTGCCATCAGACCAGTAATTCCTGAGATTAACGCGTTCAAACAAACAAACGCTTCAGCTTTATTAAGTATAGATATTTAGGACAATCTATGAATAACTATAACAATTAAAGTGATGTATATGTCGTAAAACTGAGAAAACACCGCAAATTTGAGTGTAAAATGCACATAAAAGATATTAATGTTTGAATTTGTTTATGGCGCTGTATGCCAAGAAATCTTACTTTTAGGATTTCCTTAAAATAAAATCTATACTTATATTATATAGCTGAAGAGTTTGTTCGTTTGAACGCGCTTATCCCAGGAACTACTGGTCCAATTTGAATAATTATTTCGGTGTTAGATAGCGCATTTATCGAGGAAGGCTATAGAGTATAGGCTATAATTATATCATCACGCTAATACCAACAGAAGTTGTGGGTAAAACCAACGTGGGTAAAAGCTGCTTAGAAGCTGTGATACAGTTTCGCTTTGGTTTCGCTTTTTTGGAAAGAAATGCCTAATTTACAGATACCTAGTCCCTCCCTAGTCCATTGAAATGGTACATTTTTAAAGCCAGATAAAAATAGATATATTTAAGATAGATATAGTTATATTAATATTATATTATTTGTTTAGAAGTTTAAATCTAAGTTTGTGTGTATTGTCCTATGGCCGCCATCTTGGAAAAAGGGGTTTAACCATAGATTAAATTAAATAGGTATTAATTAGGTAGTTGCTTTCGTTAGAAGCAATACCTACTACAGAAAATTTGACATTATTTGTAAGTGTAACAAATTGAATTATCTACAGATTTAATGAATAAGAATTATTATTGAAGCAGATTTTTATCAGTCTATGCTGATTAACTTACAAACTATAAAAATATGTGTTACTATAGTTTCTTATTCGCTCATTTTGTTATTCCACATACAGTAGTACAAAAATAAAGAGATGAAAATAATCAAAGAGAAGCGGATACAATACAATAAACAGTCGTGCTAATTCAATTGGTCATCGATTCCCGACAAAATTGGCGCGACGCCATCTTTTTGTATGAAACTTTTAATACAGTTTTTACGCTTCGTTTTTCATTCAAAGATGTGATAGCAGCTGTTTACTTTGATCATAAATAGTTGTTGTTATTGATAGAAGGCGGTTGATATTGTTTTTTCTACATTTTATTAGATAAATTTGAACTGTATATTTGATTGTTTCGTTTATGTTTAGGTTTCAAATGAAATAATAGTTAGTATTTAATGCTATAATTAATATTGACAAAAAAGTGTGTGCCGAGCACATGTGTCAGAAGTGAAACTTCTTTGGCAAAATTCAAAGATCGTTGCTTTACTCCATGGCGTGACGGTACTGCCATGATGCGAGCTTGAAATTTTAGTCTCAATGCACCTAAAGAAGTTTCACTTCAATATAAAGTATTATTTTAATACGAAATACAGCCAAATTATTGTGATTTAAACGTGTTAAAACCTAATAAAAAACCAACATGATCTAATATAAAATATCTCTTGTTTCAGATTCAATTTCGACGAATAGAACTTCAATAGAGCAACCATAAAACGTCATCTGTCATTGCAATGTCAAAATGGGCACAGATTAAACAGTGCCACAGATCCAAGTGCAAACATACCATAGACTAAAATGTTATAGTGTTAGTGATGTGCTAAAGTTAAGTTTCTATAATGGCAACGCCCCCGGAGTCTCCTGTGGAGGAACACGCGTATGAGTTGGAACCGAACCGAGCGCCGAAACCGATACCTGTGGCTTTGGAAGAATTGTGTAGGCAAACTAAGTTTTCTAAACAGGAAATTCGAGTCATGTACAGAGGATTTAAAACGGTGAGTGAACATTTGAATTTGTGTTCTAATAGTGTATTCGGTTATAATAAAGATATAATATAGAAAAGAATAAACTGCAGACTATGTCATTTAACGTTTCCGATTAATTTTATGAGATTAGATAGTAAATAAAAAATGTGTGCGTGTACTAGTGTACACACGTGACAAGTGAAACTTCTTTATGACCTAATTTAAAAAAAAATACTATATGCAACTTTACAGAAATACGTCGAAACACGCGTGGTAGGGATAAGAAAAAGATGGCGCGTAACGGAAAAATGTCACGCGTAACGAAAAAATGTTACACTAAATTTTTTTCCAACCCCGATAAAGAAGTTTCATTCAAAAATCGCTATAAGTACTTATGAAATCCCCAAGAAATTAAAAAAAAATCTTATTTTTTACACCGAAGGTAATTTTTACTTGCTTCATCGACAACAATATTTTAGCATAAAAATCCTTTACAGATAATAGTTATCAGTTATGAACATGGAGTAGGTACATATAATCACAACATTAGTTCCGATGTTGTTTCCCTCTCAGCCCTTCCAAGCTCCATTTATAAGCGATTATTTTGCTGAGATAAAATAAAATAATGCATGGAGACTCAGGAATAATGTAGCTATTGCTGCTTGTATATCTATATATATAAAAATGAAACCCGTTTCGCGTTGTCACGGCATCACGTGTGAACGGCTGAACCGATTTCGATAATTCTTTTTTTATTATATTCCTTGAAGTACGAGGATGTTTCTTATGTAGAGAAAACGCAAATATGTACCACGGGCGAAGCCGGGGCGGACCGCTAGTTAGAAATAAAATAAACTAAAATATTAGTTAAAAAAAATGAATTATGTGTGTTAACTATATTATATTGTGTATTACGGCTTCATAAACTCCTTCATTTTATTAAGATATCTGAATCCAATATCATATATGTATACGCCAAGCATACTCCATACAGAATTGCTGTACTTGTCTACTTCAAGTATTAGTCTTAGGTCTAGGTTCTTAACATGTTAATCAAAATTGTATAAGAATATACTCAAAATGTAGGTCATAGCAATCTAGGACCATAACTTGGAGTTAAAAGAAAGTAGCTAGCAGTCTAAATTCGATTATAGTGTTTCAGTAAACGTTTCATAGATAACAAGGTACAGATACAAAATGCCAATACGTGATACACTGCGTATTAACTACACAGATAATCAATCCATAAACTCAGCTGTAGGTATGCAAAATAAATGATTACGTAACAAATTGAAAACGTCAAATGAAAGTGTTAATTTCAAGCCCACTCGAACCTTGAATAACTCAACGACGCTGCATAAATAGCGAATTCAAAACCTTGTTTATTATAAATGCAATTTTAAAGTTCGCAATGAAGCCGTTGAAAAGCGAACAGCTGAAAATGGCGGGAACGTTTGAAAGGTCGCGGTGTGAGGTAATGGCGGGCTTTTTTGTTTTTTTTTTCACAGGTACCGCGAAAAAGTAACCGGCCATTCTGTGTAAAAAGTTTTCACGTTTAAATGGTAAATGTGTTGTTGAAATGGAAGAAATTATTTTTAACAGCTGCTGTGTTATAGACCGGGAGATACTGACACAAAATTTCGAGTCATTTGTAACAGGATGCCGGTTCTACAGGGGTCTTAGTACGCAATGATAAAAAGAAAAATGATGGTGTGATCGCTGGTATCGGTGGTTTAGTCGCGTGGGCGTTAGCCGAACTCGTCGGAAAAATAGCGAAAGTCAAACGATTTGTAACACAAAAATTTTAGTATTTACCGATAGCCCATAAAAAAGAAGTAGGCGGTAGTGTCAAGCCATACTTTTCCGGTGTGACTTACAGCCCGCCATACCGACGCGAATATGTTGATTTAAATAAAACAATTATTCAACCATTTGTACCAGGCTAACTTTTGCACAGGTAACCATCGTAGTGCAGCCATTTACGAAAATCGCTATGCCATACTTTTCGGACGATTCCAAATGGTCGCCATACCGCCGAAAATCTGCAAAAAAAATTTATTTCGCCAAACTTTTTGTACCAGTATTGCATTTGGATTTTTGGAGAGTATTTGATAAAATGTGACCATTATTATATTTGCCATACTTCTAGTAGGGGGAAAAAGTGCTGTCATACTTGAAAAATTAATTTAGTATTAATTTATATAAGTGAAGATTTCCAACACCTAGATCTTTGAAATTTTGCATTTATATTCTTTGATCCTCAAACTTCCAGGAAAAATAAGTGCCATACTGTTACAAATCGTTTGCCTTTCGCTATTTTCCGACGAGTTCGACTAACGCCCACGCGACTAAGCCGCCGGTACCAGCGTTCACACTATCATTTTTCTTTTTGTCATTGCGTACTAAGAACCCTGTAGAACCGCCATCCTGTTACAAATGACTCGAAATTTTGTGTCAGTATCTCCCGGTCTATTAGTGCTTTGTTGTGTTTTACACGAGTATTATACAATCTGATGAATGAATTTATTCATTACATGCATAATAGTATTTTGTTTGGAAAATTATTGAGATTAATTAAAATATGTTGTACTGGTTTGATTAAGATAATAACTGTTAATGATTTTAAAAATAACTTACAATGAAAAGGTCAAACCGAGTGAACAGAAAGGGGGAATAGAGGATGTTATTGACGCGATAGCAAATTAATATACAGAAAAATAATTGAAGTAACGTAATCCTCAACTAGCTCTCGGACTATTAGGGTAAATGTACTTAAACACGCCCAGGTGTTTTATCAAGATTGTAGTCAGCAATAATTTCCAACATTACCTTGCTTGTTTTGGAATTTTAACACGATTTTTAAAAAGAAAATTGCGAACCTGCCGCCAAAGGAAGCATTTCTGTAGCTTATGTGTTAATCTCGTTCTCGTACATGATATGCTACACCCCTGCCAAGTAAATTCGTTCCGTGGGTTTCGTGTGAAAGAGTGACAAACATACATCTTTCCTCAAAAACTTTCGCATTTATAATATTAGCAGGATAGATTATACTAATATTATAAAGCTGAAGAGTTTGTTAGTATGAACGCGCTAATCTCAGGAACTACTGGGCCGATTTGAAAAATTATTTCGGTGCTAAATTATTAGCCCATTTATCGAGGAAATAAACTTGTTCCTTCCGTTTGTAAAATATAAATTACTACGCCATAGCCCATAATCCAAGGGCTCACAATAATAATTACACATTGGTAATTCGAAGCTATGTGTAATATTTGTGTTACAATGTTGCCATTTTTCGGGAAGTGTTTACCAAAATATTATTTTATCGAAGTTTGGTATATTTTGTACTAGCTTTCCGCCCGCGGCATCGCCCGCGTTTTCAAAGAAAAACCCGTTCCCGTAGGATTTCCGGGATAAAACCTATCCTATGTCCTTTCTCGGGTATCAAAATATCTCTATACCAAATTTCATGCAAATTGGTTCAGTAGTTAAGGCGTGATTGAGTAACAGACAGACAGACAGAGTTACTTTCGCATTTATAATATTAGTATGGATTTCATATACAATTATGAATTCTCGTAGGATTTGATATTTTCATTCATTGAATTTTCACCCTCATTGATATTTTTCTTCTATATAATAGCTACAATAGCCTATGTAAGATAGCAATAGCTTATTTTTAAATACATACTAGATTTCTATGTTAATTAAATGTTTCACCTTGATAAAAACATCCTATATCATTCTCTAGCAGGATAAGAAAACTTCAGACACAAAAATTGTATCATAAATAATAATAGTTTAAAACTACTAAAAAACACGCTTTTTATAGAAACCGAACTAAAAAATGGAATAATTTTATCAAATTATTGTATTGTCATTGGTCCTCAATAAATCTACAAAGTTTGAACGAAATCTGGCCGTTTAAAGTGGGTCAAAATCGCGCCCAAAGAAGTCGGTTACAAACATACAAACATACAGGTGAAGCTAATATAAAGCGTGTAATAAAAAGCTCTGTTGCGACCAACACGACGTGAAAGAAAGGCAAACAAACAACTTTTCGCGTTATAATATTACTTAGTGAGGATTACATAGGTACCTACTTTATTATGAACTCTAAACACAATTAGTACAAAATTATGTCTATAATTATTTTAGAATCTAGTATCTACCCAAAAATATAGCATACACAGATATCACGTAATAAGTTATTAAACAACTACACATCCATACTAATATTATAAATGCGAAAGTAACTCTGTCTGTCTGTCTGTTACTCAATCACGCCTAAACTACTGAACCAATTTTCATGAAATTTGTTATGAAGATATTTTGATACCCGAGAAAGGACATAGGATAGGTTTTATCCCGGAAATCCTACGGGAACGGGTTTTTCTTTGAAAACGCGGGCGAAGCCGCGGGCGGAAAGCTAGTTTCAAATATTTATTTGCACGCAATAATTATATTATCACATTCAAATTGCGCGTTTTACGACGCTCACATGCCAGGTGTGAGGTGTTCGATTTATTTTTAAATTTGTAATGTGACATAATGTCAACTGTCAAAAACAGCGCGCTCTATTTTTGGCGGGAATCGGTCGTCGACATCTTTGCCTACTCTTTCGGAGTATCGCGAAATGTGTCTATCTCTTTCCTACTTATAGGTACTCATGCTATATACGCATCTCTATCTAGCTCATTAGACGGATTCTCAGAATACATTTTGTTGCGTAGTTATTTCTAAGCAAATTGTTTTCATGGCGCCTGTTTATTGTTATGTGTTGAATACATTTCTATTTTGTAATATATAAATGAGATTTTTGAAGTGAAACTTCTTTATCGGGGTTGGACAAAAATTTAGTGTAACATTTTTGCGTCACGCCGTACGCGTGACATACATTAATATAGACATAATTTGAAAGAACAACTATGGAGTTTCTTGCCGATTCTTCTCCATAGATACTGCTTTCCGAATCAGTGGTAAATGTTAAAAATACTCATGTAATGACGATTCGAAAGTGCTACTAAATAGTAGTCTAATTGAATAAATGAATGTTTGAGTTTGAGTTTATGTTCAGTAGTATTTGCGTGCAAGAGTTACAAACATACACACCTACACATACACATACATCCATCCTCACGAACTTTCGCATTTATAATATTAGTAGGAAGTAGAATAGGATAGGACGCGAGAAGAAAACGAAGTGGCGTCTTAGAAACATTGTGTTAGTTACAAACTATGTAGGCATGTGTAAAAGTCCCTCTGTTTTCGAGATATTCGACATTTTCGCAAATTCAATTAAATTTACACCCTTTGCTACTGTTTTGGTGGCAAAACTTCAAATTGAGGAATGTTTGTGTGGAATTCGTGCGACCCTTGCATAGTATTCTTGGAAAGATGCGCTTTTTTTTTTTTTTTTTTGTGTGGTGTCTCTCAATGTTAGCCAGAAGGGCTTCTACATTTTAACGCGGACGCGGGGGTGAACTGAAGGTTCACCCTGGTAGCGACATGCACAAGGGCGTCCCCCCTTGACGGGGACCACGAACCTCGGCTTGAGCTGTCGCTTGAGTGGAGGAGGCCAGAAGGGCCCTAATCGGACGGGAAGATGCGCTATTATAACGTACCTATACCTAATGTATAATTATCGATGTATGATTTCCGGTTTTCTAAAGTTAAAAATTCATTCATGGGTCAAGGTTTTTGAAGTGAAACTTCTTTATCGGGGTTGGACAAAAATTTAGTGTAACATTTTTGCGTTACGCCGTACGCGTGACATTTTTGCGTTACGCCGTACGCGTGACAGTTTTGCGTTACGCCATACTCGTGACATTTTTAAGGTCATTAGTCATAAAGAAGTTTCACTTCTTACGTGTGTACTCTAGTACACGCATACATTTTTATATGGGGAATTATAAAACGAGCGAACAAAAAAAAACTTTGCGACTGATGATGACATACTGTTTTAATAACTTGAGCGGTATGAATTTGACTAAGCGAAAAATTAACTAAACTGACGACGAATATTGATTTATAATAAAATCCAGAACGAGCTTACAAAAAGTGGATTGTGATAAATCAATTTCAGATATTAAAATTTTATCCGGGCGACTTCATTACTAAGTGAGCGACTGGAAATACAGAGAGGGCAACTTCAATATTAAGATAGATTCGATTTTTCTAAGTGAGGTTATACTTAGCGAACTACTAAAAAAATCACTTTGAGCAAAGTTTTGTACGCTGCTTTATTAATGATTATTGGTTACTGATATTCTATTTGAGGGCTTATGTTTTTTTATTTTGATACGCTTTTTTAATAAAAACTACAGATTATTAAATTCGCGCGAATTCGAATGGGGGCGGGGCGACGAATCGTTGCAGTCAGATGAGTTGGGAGTTGGTTTTTTTAGGTTAAAAACTATAAAACTATTATTCTTAATATTCAAATAGGTAGCGAGGAGCGAAGCGACGAGCGTGTTAGGTTAACCCTTGAACTGCCGCACGAGACGAGCGAGCGAAGCGAGCGTGCCGCGGCAGCGGCCGGCGAGTGCCAGAAGCGACTTAAGGGCGATTGTCAAAATAATTTTCATTCTCGATTTTCACAAAAACTACGCATTTTCGTAGAAAAAGAAAAGCAGTTTATTTTGAAAAGTCACTACCCGCTATCGATTAGACACCTCAAAATAATGAAATTCGGGGATCACGAGTCGTAGTGTTAGGTTGCCTTATATTTCAATAATAAAATTTCTCAACTAATAGAATAGTGTTTCTTCAAATAGTTATTTCATATTATTTTTATTTTTTAAATGTGAGCTCATTATACTCTGCTCATTAGTGTATTTTTCAAAGTGGTTTTTGTATTCGAAACACTTCATTTAAGATAAAATGCCGCTCAGTATAAAAAATACATTTGCCAAATATTGAAAAAAATGCAGGACGTAACGTTGACACTCAAACAAATATTAGGTCGCTCAAATATTATGAAGCTGCTCATTTTGTATTTTAAGTAACTCAAATTAATGTTTGTAAGTTGCTGTTCTGTTGATTTCTCGTCACTCGCAGTCAGTCGCTCACTTAGTAATTCTATAACCCAAATTAATTAATTTTGACACTTAGAACTGTAATTTACAGTCACTCGTTTTATTGCTACCCTTTTTATATTATGATAGTATTAAAATGTGTGATAGAACAAAGTTCAAACATTTTGTTTAAATATTTTTTCGTTAGCAGAGACTTTATTATATATGTACTTAGTACCTATTGATTAATTTATTGGAGACTAGCTTACCGCCCGCGGCTTCGCCCGCTTTGTCTAAAACCTAATAAATTATATACCTACCTACTAAAACCTTCCTTGAATCACTCTATCTAATTATCTATTAAAAAAAACCGCATCAAACTTCGTTGCGTAGTTTTAAAGATTTAAGCATATTGTTTTATAATAAGTAGTGATGATAAGACAGTTCTCTTGCAAGATTTTAAAATATGTAAAATATTACATTGTAATCACAGATTATATCTTATATATAAAATTCTCGTGTCACAATGTTAGTCTGCATACTCCTCCGAAACGGGTGGACCGATTCTCATGAAATTTTCTGTGCATATCGGGTAAGTCTGAGAATCGGCCAACATCTATTTTTCATATATGTACCACGGGCGAAGCCGGGGCGGACCGCTAGTAATATTATAATATACTAGACTGTTATGATTTTAAAAGACCAACTATGGAGTTTCTTGATGGTTATTCTCTCTGTAGAAACTGCTTTCCGAACCGGTTATTATTATTCTGTATTTTGACGATTCAGAAGCGCTTCAACGAAGGGCGCATGCATATTTTTTGTAATATATGCTAATCCAATTTAGTATTAAAACAACAAAAAAAAAACTGCCCGTTTCATTAAGATTTCGAAATTACACACTGTATTTCCAGTATTTAAAACAATATAAATTCCTAATACAATGAATTATACAATGAGGCTTACTTTAAAGTATTTTTTTAATTCCTTGAGAGACAATGACAAAAGAACAACACAATGACAGGTAGCGAATACTAATTATAATATATAAAGCTACACTACCACTGACTCACTGACTGACATCGCTTTTCTCGGAAACTACGGGGAAAGTGGGGGGGATAACGACGTGATCGTGTAGAGGTGCGCCGAGTGACCAGAGGAAAAATATAGCGATCTCGATCACCTTCGAAAACCGAGTGGACCCCTGGAGGTGCGCGAAAACGGTGGTACCTGGAGGGGGGGTGTCTGAACAAAAAATGCTCGGAACTGGTGGCGATTACCAGGGGAGGTGGAAAAGTGGCAATTTTCGCGAAAACAAGATGGCCGCCGTACTTTGCCAAAATCGCCGTTTATGAATCCTTACGTCTCAAATTTGGCACACGTGCTCTGTTCGAGCCGGCGAATCGATCGGTGCCCCGTTCGAGTGGCTCCGGGCCCCGGTTTCCAACTTTCATACATTGGAAAATCCAACGGCCCGCGGAAACGGTGCGAGTTGGGTGGGGGGTGTCGGAACTAAAAATGATCACCACCCTGGGACGCTACCAGGGAGCCGTAGTGGGACGCTCGATTTTGGAATTTTTCCATTTTTGGCGCAAACATAAAAACGTAAATTTAGACGAGGTGGCGCATCGCGGAAACACACTCACACCACGTTCGTACTCGCCCAGCTCCCAGGATATCCAGAAAAATCCGAAATTTTGAACTTTCTCACAGCCCGCGGAGACGGTCAACGGCCCGCGCAAACGGTATCAGCTACATCTGGGGTGCTCGAACTAAACTTGGAGTAGACCTCGAGCAATTACCACAGATAGTGAAAAAAATTCAAAATGGCGGAAAAAATGGCCGCCGCCATACAAATGCTAAAACGGCCATCGCTGGTCCGATCGCGCTGAAACTTGGCACAGGGGCTTTAATCAAGCCGCACATTAAGTTGGCATACTCATAATTGAGTTTTCACCGCTGGTTTCCGAGTTTCATACAACGCGAAATTCGACGGCTCTCCGAAACGGCGCCAGATAGGTGGGGGGTGTAGAACTAAAAAATGATCAAAAACATGGGGCGCTACCAGGGCAATCGAGAAATATCAAATTGGACGCAATTTTTTTTTCAAAAATGGCCAATTTTTCAAAGCAAGATGGTGGCGCCGGTTACTTTACGATCGGTCTGAAAATTGATTTTTGTGCTCTAATCGGCCAGATTTACAAAACTGCATACTCATAATTTTTCTCCGACCCTTGGTTTCCATTTTCCATACATCACGAAATTCAATGGTTCTCTGAACCGGTGGCAGATAGGTCGGGGTCGCCGAAGTAAAAAATGCTTCAATACCTGGTCCGCTTCCAGGCATATAAGATTTTTTTATAAAAAGCGAAATTTTTTTTTTCGAAAATTTTGTATGGAAATTTTCATAGTAGGAAGGGTAATAGGAATAGCAACGGCAAAAGACGGCGCCGCGGGCTGCTTGCTGCCCGCGCACCGCGCAACCTCGAAGGTTGACAGCCTCCCGGAGTAGAAAATATTAATTAACTTTTGAACTACCGCACGAGCCAAGCGAGCGAAGCGAGCGAATCACGGCAGAGGCTGGCGTAAATATTCAAATAGGTAGCGAGGAGCGAAGCGACGAGCGAGTTAGGTAAACTTTTGAACTACCGCACTAGCCAAGCGAGCGAAGCGAGCCAGTCACGTCAGCGGCCGGCGTAAATATTCAAAGAAGTAGCGAGGAGCGAAGCGACGAGCGAATTAGGTTAACTTTTAAACTATTGCACTAGCCAAGCGAGCGAAGCGAGCAAGTCACGTCCGCGGCCGGCGTAAATATTCAAAGAAGTAGCGAGGAGCGAAGCGACGAG
>CAJQZN010035969.1:7981-29553 GCA_907164685.1 Colias eurytheme | reverse complement strand
AAACTTATTTTCGAAGAGGTGCGATTTTTGTGACGCCGAGTTTATATAGTTTATATACTAACTTATAGTAAGTATTTAGTATTAAAAACATTGTTTTAAATAATTTGTTAATATCTTTTATATGACTTACATTCTTGTTGAAATATCATCTAATCATCCATAATTAAAATGAATCAGATAAATCTTATTTATTTATCTTTTATTTAAATTTGATTAGACAATAATTAATCAAATTTGAACGTTACGTATATGACAGCAGCCATACAAACAAACACGCTGTACAAAGCTAGCGGTTGGCCATATTGGCTTGTGGGTCGTTCCTTGAGCAACTTGTGAAAATTAGACACAACCGTGTTACATAGTGTCGTAGAAAACCATCTGGAATGACGTCACACATTAATAAATACAAAAGAATCCCATATTTTTTACCATTTATTTATTATGACATCCCATATTTATGGGATTTTTTCAAATATTTTTGCTTGTTTTCGCTTTACTTATTCGTTTCTTTTAATCATCAATATATGGTTCTTAGAATACATGTTATGCATCATCTAAAGATTGTTAAATAATGAATAAAATATTAAATATTTTTGTATAAAGATACCTCTTCCAACTATTCACAGTTTAGTGTTTTACCGTCTACATTCTATCTTCTTATTGCTATTTAAAACATATTTGCTGTATATTTGTTTCTAATAATTGGGCTAAAAAGAATACTTGAACATCTATCCGAAACATTGTTGGCGATGTACAATACCCACATTTTATTCCCAATTTTTTATCCCATATCGAGTGGCTATTTAATGTGTGACGTCATTTACAGATGACACATAAGGCCTGAAAACACATAGATATTCTAAATAGTTAACTAAGTTTATGTGTTTTAAGGCAATACTTAGAGATTCGTTTAACATTCCACTTTAGGTAAATACTAAAAGACTTATTCGTGTGACTGGGGCCCATCGTGCGGACGTGGTCTTTGCAATATATTTTATTATTAATTTTTCGTAAAACTGACTAATTTTGAACGTATATGGTTAATTTTTTGTTCGCAGTCGTAAAATAAAATTAATAAAAGCTTCATCAGTTTTATTGATTAAAAATATTATTTTCTAAAATTCAATTAGGTACATTACATATAGAATTCAATTGTCAGTATTATTAAAATCTCATACAGTTTACCTCAAATCTTCCGGAGGTACAGTTCAAATGATACAGGACTTTCGCATTTTTATGTTTGCTTAAATTCCGATAAAATTAACTTTCTCCAACATCGTTACATTATATAGTTTAAAAGATTGTAAATCCATTGTCTCGGTTGGTAACTTTAAGGTATAGATTTATTTGAATATGGGCTAAAACATCTGTTATGTATATAGGGAAGATTTGTAAAATAAGATGAGATTTGTAAGGCAAGAATGGATGTGACATGTACTTAATATCATATTTTATTTAAGATTTCTAACATCATTAACAATTGCCCTAAACTAATATAGTAGTCATTATGAAATATTTAATTTATTTTATATTATTGGATATTTCTGAAATTTGATTTATGCATTTTATGATATTCGTTATTTTTATTAGTCATTGTTTTAATGCTTGACCATACTTGAGGGTTGTAAAACATAATCACATCATTATCATTTAAAATAGCCTTTCTATTAATTTTTGAATTATCATCATAGTTTTACATAATGTTTTACGCTATCATTCTATTATTAAAATAGTACTGTTCCTTTAAAAGATAAACGTTTTTTATTCATCGACAATGTAAATAGATATGCATATAATATGTAAGAGTATACTTAGAGACAGTTAACGCTATCCA
The DNA here is from genome assembly GCA_907164685.1 of Colias eurytheme. Classification (NCBI taxonomy): domain Eukaryota; kingdom Metazoa; phylum Arthropoda; class Insecta; order Lepidoptera; family Pieridae; genus Colias; species Colias eurytheme. The sequence continues at coordinate 27,719 of CAJQZN010035969.1, read as the reverse complement.
GAGCCCATCTTTCATGTTTTGGGACATAATGTAAGTGCTTATTATTTCATGTTATTTATGTTAGCCACTAACCAGCACATTATATTGAGATATTTAGATATTTATATGAAATAAACACGTGTTCGCACGACGGTTTTTTTTTTTAGTTACATTTATTTTTCCATTATAAAGAGAGCTTCGCAAAAGATACATATATCGCAATTTGGTGCTTCATTTTATCTAAGTATCTAACTAGAAGGCCCTCCACGATGTGAGATGATTTAGCGCTATGTGAGAGATGTACATAATAATGATTTTATGTAAATTGGTTAATAAATATTTGAGAATGTTTATATAATCACCAGTCTCGTTTTCTTTCAAAACCCAGCCTAGCACCACTGATCACATGTTATTAAAATAATATTAAAGTAAGTTATTGATCTTATATTTTATTCTTGTATTTCTTAAAGACATTTGTGTAATATCCAAACTGTTAATTATTGCATCAGACTGAAATATTTTACATTGAATAAAGAAAACAAAAAGCATATTTCAGAAACTTTTATTCACTTATCACAAAACAGGTTACAATTTATACCATTACAAATTACAATACACTGCAATTCTAAATCTCGAGAGTATTATTCTATCATAGGAGTAGCAGGGGAAGGTCTGCCGCTGACACTATTAAAAAGCCTGTCCTTTATCATTTGTGCCATCAAGCCATGAATTACTTCGATAGTAGTTTTGCACGCGTCTTTTGTCGCTTTACCGAGTTTATCTTCTGTGCGCTTCTCGTGTGGATCCGCACCGGCGACTATGAAACCACCGCGACCTGTAATTTAATTTCATTAATTCACTTATGTATGCATATTCTTGTAAAATTTTCTGGGTGCATTATGCATATAAAGAATAAGATATTATAATGATTCGACTGGATAGAGATTGAGATAATGAATATAATAGGTGCAATATTATTTTTTATTGCTAACTTGTAAGTATATTGGAAGAATATCTTATTTTACCTTGCAATCTTTGACCAAGAGCAATATTTTTACAATTTATATTGGCAATTACATAAATATTCCTTACCCAAACTGACTTCACTCTGTTCCAACTTATCAGACAGGTCAAATATCTGTCCTGTAGTGTAATCAGCATTAGTTATCAGACTGGAACTGCTCAAAGTATTGACCCAGTACTTGTTCCATAGCGAGTCTAACAGCCTTCGATCAAGAGATGACTTGAAGTAGGACACTTCTAGAGAGTAATACTGCTTGCAATGAACGCCGAAATCTTCTATCTTGTTCAATGGGATTGTTTGGTATTCAGATGGCTCTTCGTTTGCTGGTTTGTAGCCCTGAATTAAAAAAAACATAGGATATTTCACCAATTACTTTGAGATTGATACAAAACATCTTCTATACATATATAAAACTCAAAGATGGCATGCAGGTAGATGTTAGGACGTAGGCATCCGCTAAGAAAGGATTTCCCGAAATTCTTGGGGGAACGGGGAAAAACGGAATGCACATACAAAGTCGTGGGCGGAAGCTAGTTATAAAATATACATAATAATAACTTCCGAAACTTATAGGTGGTAAGTTTTCTTTCAAAAATGCAAAGATTACATCAAATCAGTAATTTTTACCTTAGGATAAGTCCTAAAAGCTCCAAGACACACTTTTCCAGCTGATATAGTTCTGACGGGATCAATGACGATGGCCACAAATGGCTCTTGGAAGTTCTGATTGAGCATCTGTGTGGACACATCAATGCCTGACAACCAGCAACCATACCCAGGGTGACTGTGGTACCAACCTATGGCATTTTCATGTCTGCCCACCTGAAAAATAATAAACTTTGTTTAAGTTTTATGATTTGTCACAGTTTTAAAATTATAATAATTAACTGATGCATAAAATTTAACAAGATTAATAAGGAAGTTTTGTAAAGAAAATTAATTACTCTAACTAAATATTTAATGCATCAACTTCAATCTATGTTAATTGATGTATAAAATGTACAACAATATACATTTCAAAGTTTTCTTAACATATAATAAAAGAAACAATGTCACCTGTTTAGCTGCCTCAATATAAGCAGTCATGTATTCATAGGCTTGTGCCTGTGCATTCACTCTTGTTTCTGTGCCTTCCACAGGGAGTGCAAATGAATCCATTACTATCATTGTATTGGCATCAACTTTACCTGAAAATGTGTGTAATGTAATGGAAGGTATTAAGGAAAAGATCCTAAACAGAAACCAGTGGTCGTGCAGATAACAAATCTGAAAATGTTTGGAATGGTTATATCTTTTCCAAGATTAATATTAAAGAATTTACCTAACAATAATCCCATAACTTCTAAGGTACCGCCAGATCTTGCGTGCATAACCATCTTCAACAATGCAAGTGCTGATATTTTGATGTCTTTGAAAAAATGTGGGCTGTGAAAGAAATTTTACATTATAATACTCCGCAGTGATATGCATTTGTACCCTATTTAGATCTTTAAAAAAAAGAAACTTACTCTTTCTCCCATGGTTTAGCTATGAGAATATCTTGTTGTTGCTTTTTGTCATAGCGATATATTTCGTCTACACTTGAAATTGTTTCGATGTTATTTGCCATTGCCCAAGTTTTTTGAGCTATAGTGCATTGTGAATCGGCACTTGTTGAAGCCATATTAAAATATCAATTTCCAAATTATATTTTCACGTTCACGGTTGAAATTAAAAACATGAGACAACATTCAACAATGTGTCAGGTTTTGACATTGACAAACTACAAAGGCAGAAAGGCTAGAGATAATTAATAATTGGGACTTTCACTTTGAGATATATCACAGATGATTATATTTAAATTTTGTACCTGCCTGCTTTATATAGTACAAATACTGAAAAATAAAACCTGTACAAAATCTAATACCTAGTCAAAATTACAAGAATAATTAATTATTTCGTCATTGAAATTTACAACGAAAGTCGAAAACCCTTCAAAAGAAAAACATTCATTATTTATTCATGGTTATTTCATTCTGGTTCACATCAACGGTGTGTTTAGGTTTTGAGTATTTCTACTTTCGAACACTCAATATTCGTACCATTCAATTCATTCATTCATTACAACTGGATTAATTGAACGAAAATTCATCGTGTTGACGGTCGGTGTATCCGCCCACTTGGCAATTCCACCAATCGCGTAAAAGCACGTAAACATTTCCAGAACTTCATTTATTCATTATATTTTAATAGTTATTGACGTAAGCTCGAGTATGTACGACGCGAAAGAGAAGTGTAAAAGTGTGATGAAATATCATAGAACTATTTTCTAGCGGTCTCGTTGCAACAAGAGCATGCGATCGTCAAGACTTTAAAGTACTGTGTTGAATAAAAAGTGGCAAAGTTGAGTTGTAGTGAAATTCGTCGTACGCTATAAACAAAATGAGCGTACCGATAATAATCACTGTTCCCAATGGCTACTTGGAGGTGGAAGATGGAGATTCCCCGGTCGTGGTCGACTCGGCTCCAACTACACCTTCAAGGAAGCGAAGGCTCGACCACCTCACATGGGAAGAGAAGATGCAACGCAAGTGAGTCATTAGCCATGTTTTGATTGCGTGTCATGCTTATCTGTGAGGCCTCCACTAACTAGCCGGTTTCCTGTTGAATAGAGTAACTTTAGTCCTTACGAAATATTTGGGATGTAAAACTGCACAGTTGCATCATTATTACAAATTCAATAACATACACAATGATCAATATATTTTTTGTTAATAGTGCTTACGAAGGTGTTTTACCTTCAATTATCTGTTCTTTCTCAATATAAAATATTATTATTTAAACATTTCCCTCAGCATACATATAGGCTTTGACTTACGAAGTACCAAAATGACTACAATAAAGTTTGTTCTCGAAATTTCGGTTACTAAACAAAACAATAACATTTGTCCACGCAGGAAGCTGAAGAACCGCGTCGCCGCGCAAACATCGCGGGACCGGAAGAAGGCGAAAATGGATGAAATGGAGAGCAAGATAAACCACTTCATGGAGGTGAACGAGATGCTCGTCAAGGAGGTAGAGGAATTGAAAGCGATGAACAAGCGTTTGTTGAGCGAGAACGCATCGTTGAGAAGCGAGGCGGCGGCGCGGACCGTCGCGGAAGCCCCGGGACCAGCAGAGTCTCATCCTCAGCAGAAGGAGGGGCTTCCGTCGGCGATCCGCGCGGCGCGCCTGCTGCTAGCGATGTGTCTCCTCTCGCAGACCTCCTCGCACACCTCGAGTCTGACGAGTACCTCGATACCCTCCATCAACTTGCAGACTCCCTCCTCAAAGAGATTGATGCAGGTGCTGCAGGAGCGCCTGAAGATGTAAGTTTGTTATTTTGTGCAACATATTACAATATTGCATCATGCGTTAAGTCACGCCTATTAGGCACATGTCTTAGCACCATTGTAAATAAATTCTATAAATAACTATTTATGTTTCATTTTAGATAAATAGACATATCTATCCCTATTAAGGACTATAACAATACATCACTAGACAAAAGATTTATTAACACAATACCAACTACAACATAGCATTGTGTATGATGTAATTTTAAATTCTATATTTTTCTTTACAGAACTCAGTCAGGGAAAATAGAAAATGTACTGAAGGACCTGAAGTGGTGGGGTCCGCAGCAAAGCACATGGAATCCAGTGAAAGTAGAGTCCTAGACAGTGAGATCAACCTTAAACATGATGTGGACAGGATACTAGAACAGCACTCCTACGCACATCCCTACCCCATACAAGTCACAGATACAGACGTTAAGGAAGATGGTGACAAAGGTGACATATTCTATGCGAGTTATGAAGCAAACGATTGTGTCACAGTGGAAGTCCCCTGCGATGAACAAGTGGTGGAAGAAACAGCGTTGGACTCTGAAATGGACTTTAGTGAACTAACAAACAATTGCTCAGACATAACATTGGAATGTGACATGAAGCTGCTATCACCAATGTGCATGTCGCCCAAATCCTTTGACGATAGCTTCAGTGTGTCACCATCGCATACGAATTTAAGCTCAGATTTGGCATATGAATCTTTGTCCTCACCTTTTAGTGAACCTGACTCTTTGGATTTGTCAGATTTTTGGTGTGAATCATTCTCGGAGCTATTCCCAGCTCTTGCGTAATTAATACACAAACTGTATTCTCACCAAAGACTGACTAGATTGTTAAGTTGAATGACAAATTAAGTTTAAATAGATTTATATTTATTGTTAAGTTATTTTTACTTCTGTAAGTGATTTTATGTTAGTGTAGGGATGTTATGTATAAGTGCTGTTATTAAACAACTTGAAAAGATTTGTTTTGTTTTATTTTGCCCTGAAATACTTTAACAGAATATGATAAGAAATAAATACAAAGAAATATGCAATAGAAAGTATTAGGTTTGTAATGACTATAAAAATAATAGGCTATTACACAAAAATAATAATACTGAGCCATAAATCTGGAAAATGCATATTAACAGTCGATAAGAAATAATTGATGGTTGTTATCGATCGCGCGTAGAATATTCTACGAACGTCTCAAGGCTACTGGCTAATAGGCTTATCAATAAGGTAGCAACGATTTTCTTTTTCGATTCGAAATTAATAAAAAATCAGATAGACTCAATCAGAATGAAAAAAGTACCTAATTATGTATCGTCAATCGTGTACATCGCATAAATTTTTAAATAATTATGGGCTACTAGCGGTCCGCCCCGGCTTCGCCCGTGGTACATATTTACGTTTTCTCTACATAAAAACCATCCTCGTACTTCAAGGAATATAATAAAAAAAGAATTATCGAAATCGGTTCAGCCGTTCTCGAGTTATGCGTCAACACATTTTGCGATTCATTTTTATATATAAGATGACAATTTTTGTTTTTCCTCCTTTCATAATAGCAAACAAGGTCAAATATTGATCTGTGTAAATATCTGCATGCGTTGGCATTCTGATGTAATGTCGAATAATCATTACACAGGTGTTATGCATCTAATTAGATTTTAGACAAATATTTCGCGAACGTAGTGGACACGGCTTTAGATGTCGAACGTACCCAAAGGGCAAAGAGTAAAGATGGAGTAAAGTACCTAATAAAATAACGTACCAGTGCAGACTGCAGAGTCATGTTCACAGAACATTACTGATATGAACTAGCCTAAAATTATCTCCTAATAAAAATTATTTATTGGCAATTAATATAGGTAATTAAATACCAGCTATACCTACTTATAACTTATAATTATAAGTTACAGATAAGTACGTAAATAATATGATAAATTTGTTTGTATTTTTTTGTGTGTTTTCCCATTTCGTATTCATTTATCTATAAGGGTTATAAAGTATATGTAAAGATAAGTATGATGTAATAGGTGTTCAATGAACGGTTTATCAAGATAATTTGGGTCTGTCGAAGAAATGGTATTTCCACAGTAATTTTGTTCTATATTCATCAATTTAAGTAAGTTTTAAACCACCTAAAATGATAATCGCTGAATCGATTTTAAGGATAATCTGATTGTAATCTCTACTTGAATTGGAATACAAAAATATCAAATTATGGGGCGAGCAGCTAGTAAACATAAAATTTGAACAAATAATAAATATATATATGTATTATATATTGATGAGCTAAATCGTTATTCGCAATCTAAAAGCGCTGCCTCATTATCGAAAAAAAATTGTGTATGTAGGTGTTTTGTTGTTTTCTATAGGAGCAAGAAAATTCTCGAGTCACATTGTTATCTGCCATACTCTGCAGAAACGACTGAACCGATTTTTATGAAATTTTATATGTATATTTGGGTCTGAGAAACGGTCGTAATTTATGTCTATTTCATTAAGAATTTTAAGTATATATTAGATCTCTATATTAATAAATTCTCACATGCTTGTAAGTTGTAGATTCACTTCGTAGACGGTTGAAATAAAAATCCATCATAAGAAAACATTAAATATATTTGTTAAAATATTACAGATTCAATAAAATCATGTTACTTTACATACATACAATAATAATAATTACGTTAACTTGCGGTTAATGACCCCATATCCTCGAAACAAAACGGTGCCAACTCACGGTGAATACAAAAGAAAAATAATTTTCCAAAAAATAATTTGTGCTGTAGAACATTACAAAAAAATTAAAATAATTTGAGTTGAGTTTTGTTTTAATATGAAATCAACAAAAGACGGCATTCAGTCTTACATTATATTTATAAAAATGGACGAAACAAAGCTACTATTCAAGTAAATATACATTAAATATAAAGAAAAAACGTATTTATAGTAGTTAAAATAAAATTACAATTCTCAGAATATTCAGATAAAGCAAAAAAAAATACAAAAAAGTTTAAAAAATATATGAACGAAAAAAACATGTTTAAATAATTAGATTCAATAAGTATTTAAATCATCGTCTAAAAAAGCAAATAAAATATTAAAAATAAATGAAACTGTAAACTGATAATAATGTAATTTTAATAAAAAACTATAAAATGAACCTTAATACACTATTTTTAAGGTCCTTTTTATGGATTTGTATAAGAAACACCGTGAGTTTATGTATATATGTATATTTTGGCACTCGCGACTACCGTTCTAGCTTTAAGCGGTTTTAAAGCAATAATAATATAAAATAATACAAACTGTACAACCGAGGTGTAATTACTAATGGAACATATGAACTTAACAAGTTATATAGATATACTTTCTGTTATTTATTTGTGAATTTTAAAGTTTGTATGCTTCAGTTTTCCAATGGAAAGGTACTGAAGTGTAGTAAATGAAAATTGTATTTAAATTAGAAGAAGAAATTAAAAATAAGTAAATTACTTTTTTCTCTGTTATGGCACTGAGTGAGGACCTATTTAAGAAGGTCAGAGTCATTTTATATGTATATACTTTTTTTTACAGAAATGAATTTTATGGTCGAAAGAACTTATTGGTCAGATTTAAGAACCGCCCATATTTACATATGTATCATAAATAAATAACAGAAAATAAACCTTTTCATTTATAAAGCGTTTGTTAAAATGCAGCTATTATGGCTTTTAAACTTAAGTTTAAAATAATAGTCAAGTATTTTTCAATTCAACATAAGTCACTTATAAGTTTTGTAGTACCATTTTACTTATGCCTTGAAAAACTACGACATATAAAAAAATCTCAAAATTTGTGTAATAAATCTTGTGAGTTATATCTGAAGCACTTACACATAGAAGTATATTTTCTCGTATCGTATCGTAATTTGAAAATGTTTTCAAAAATACTACCTACAACTACTGTTCTCAACACTAGACCAATTGCACGTTACAATAATAGTAATACGACCAACAATTCCTTTCTATCTAATTTTAGAACCATTTTAGTACGAACACTAATTCAATCATCACATCATTATTTCCATCGCTAAATCTACGAATTTTAGAATTTCACATACATTTATATATCTTACTGAAGTTTTAGAATAAAGAATCAATAACGTCCTCTTATATTTTACATATATGGCAGTTCATCTTTAGAAGACATAAATAATCTGTGGACTTTGAAAAGTGCGCCATCTATATTTTTTAACCAAAAAGTTTATCAAAGCAGGCGTGGCAATATGGTTTATCATTTTGTTCCTTGAACGTGCCTTTATTGAGTTGTCTGAGACAGAAAGCGCAGACAAAATGTTCCGGGTGGAATTTGCGGAACATGGCAGTTATGCATCTTCCGGCGATGGGTTTGTGACACCCGGCGCAAAGGGAGCCCCGTTTGCCGTGGTAGTGGGTCTCGCAGTATGGCTGCCCTTCGTGCTCGAAGAACGAACCGCCGTGGAACGGCTCGCGACACTCCTGGAATTGAGAAATAAAATTCATTATAATGGAAAATTACATAAAAAAAGAACACATTGTTCTGTATGGAAGGAAAAGGTCCCTTAGTTTTGAGGGACGTAATATTGCATATACGCCGCACTTATTTGTGACAGTACAGACTGCAGTAATTCTTAAATAACTGGGAAATTTCTTAAAGGAGAGAGTTTTAGCGAAAAAGATCATTAAATTACTCTTCAATTCATCAGGTTAAACACTACGCTCTGTAAGATCTTTTCCGGTCACTTTCAGTTGCTCCTCCCACATATAAAGACTATAATATAATATAGGTCTATTTCCATTATTAATAAAGAATTAAGATAAGTGTGGTACAAATTTATAGTGTATTTATATGCGATTAAAATATCTTCTACTTGAATTTCGTAGAAGTCTCTACATTTACATCCGTTTTAAATTCGTTAGTGTAATGGTTAATTCTAGTCATTTGTATGTTTATGTTTTAGAAATACATATGTGTCCTGTTAGTTTTTTCAATACTTAATACTAGTCTATCTGTATCAATTAAAATTAATGGATGAATGTGTGCTTATGTGTAGTTTCCTTAATTCTGTGTATTTTGTATCTTATAAGATACATGTTTACTGTTCCTTGTTTGTTTTTATATCGTGAATAAAATGTGTGTAGTGTATCCAATTTAATTAAGTTTGATATAATTTGAGATTGTTAAACATTTGAACCCACACATAACAGTTATTTTTTAATTTCCCAAATAAAACTATATTGCCGGGCTTAATTGAAACATAGTCAAGCGGGCTCTTGTTAACTGCAACTTCTCTCAACCTTTTTATGTGCAAAATAGTAATGTAATATGTATAGAAAGAATAGATGTAACTAGTATTTTTGGATTCGAATATTATAATATAAATTTATATGTTACTAAAAATAAGTTAGGATATACAGGGTGTCCCGCTATTGGTATACTAAGCGCGAAGAGACTTGTAGTTTTGCATACACTGATCACGTAAAAAATACTTAAACAACAAAATTACGTCAAAAATTTTTTGCTAAATTTTTCCTGAAAATCCATGTTTTCTTCTCTAGCTTCGCGCAGCCGGCATATACCGCTTCTCTAATGTGAGCATTTTGTCTATGAAAACATAATATTAAACGATAGCTCATGTGCTGGTGACAAAATTGGGCGGGTTGCTTGTTATGGGTGTACACATAGACTTTTAAGAATTCATCTACTTGAAAAAAAAATGCGTCTGGAATTTTTTAAGTATTTTTTACGTACTTAGCGTATACAAATCTATAACCTCCTTTGGGCTTAGTATACCAACAGTGGGACACCCTGTATAAATATTACAAAAAATAAAAGTGTTATACGTAAGTAAAGTGTATTTTTTTAACTTAGTTACTACTTTAGTTCAGATGTGTATCCTCTTTACCACTCTACAATATATTATTATTATACTGAACAATATATTTAGATCAAAAACATTGGTTGTTCTCGGGGAAAGTACATTATTTTTGCATTAGTAAACTGCGATAATGTGTTTATCGTGTTACAAACATCCCTGACATTGACTTGATGGACGAACACGCTTTTAAATACCATTTCTAAATTCCGACACGATTTTGGAGAGAAACAAACTTATTTTTTTATAGAGGAATAACCATTAACCATATCACTGGCAAGCATTGTAATAACAAAAAATATATTACTGAAATTTTTATTATTCATATATCTCATAGATTTGTAAACAGTTCTTTAAAATCTTGCATTTGCAAAATATAAAAATATACATTTATTTTTAAACTTTTTAAATTACAACTAATCGTGTCTATGGTCTTGACATATTTATTTTTTAAATCCACCGACCGCGCGTGGCAACGGCATTGGAGTGCAATTCAAAAATAGAACCTAATCCAATGGCCTATAAACGCTTTCATTTACATCAGCCGGTGTGGCTGCGGTCGCTGACGTCACAGCTATTAATAACCAATCACATGCGACCAAAGGGAAACCCTATACGCCTAGCACTTGACCCCATTCAAGTTTCTATAGCTTTTTTGCCTGAACAATAGATTGATAAGAGTTCATTATCGCGTCGAGATGCGTTTACGCGCGTGACCTTGACGCATTACGCACGCAACGCATAGCGTCCGCACTTATTGTATCTGATATTTGTTTGTTTTTGTGTTTTTTTTTTAATTTTTATTTTATTGTTATTTTTTTCAATCATTTTTTTTTATTTTTGTTCTCTTTATTGTATAAATCTTAACATTACAATAATAATACAAAAATATATTACAATATAATATTATTCCCTATTACGTATACTAATACTATGTTACATTGTGTGTATGTGTTGTGTCAGAGTAACATCTGTGTTCGTGTCATGTTTACATTCATGTGTGTGTTTGCCATTGGGCTGTCATAGCTGTAAAAAAAGGGGAGGGCATCCATTTTGGGGGCATCGCATATCATACATTATTCTTCCTCATCGACTCCGACGCATTTTGGGCATACCGGCTTTCCTTCCATGGCATAGAAAGTTTTACCTTTTACCGGGTTTGAGCAATCCTGTATAAAAACCATTTATTATTACCGAATTGTTACCAAGTTTTCATACTTAACCTGGCGTAGACGCGCTATATACTTATCCACATTTAAACAGTTGATATCGATACGAACCTTGCACACGAAGCAATCTGGATGCCACTGAGTATTGAGGGCGGAAATATAGTTTTCCATGATGGGTTTGTTGCAACCACCGCATTTAGGCGCAAACATGTCAAAGTAATCGGCACGACAGTACGGTTTGCCGTCCCTTTCATGGAAACCTTCCTCGCCGAACTGCTGGCCACACTGAGCGCAGAAGAAATGCTCTGTATGCCAGGTCTTTTCGAGCGCTGTCACGCATTTCTGTAACAGAAGATTTATTAGACAAAACCCCCAATACATTCGTATAGACCAAGTTATGTTGTGACACTAACATCGAGGATCGGTCCGTTACAGTAGGCACATCTCGGCGAGAACAGATTGTGGTAATCTGGCTCGCAGTATGGCCTTCCGTCGCGCTCGAAGAAATTCCTAGTCCCGAGCTCCTGGTTGCAGTGCGCACAAGTGAAGTGCTCCGGGTGCCAGGTTCGACCCAGCGCCGTTATCACCTGCGAAAACATTTTATGTCACAACACTATTACAATCGACATATCCAATTAGGTGGTTCGACTCGGTCGCGGAAGAATTCTAACAAATACCCGCGGCCCCATCATTAAAGCAGCTCGACGGAACACGGTGGGGTTTTAATCGGTAAGAATAACCCACGGCTCCTTCCCCGGGGACCGTGGGTATTTTGGAAGATTTCCCCACTATAAAAAGAGTGGTTTGACTCGATCTGCACCTGTCCGACGATGGGTTTCTCGCAGGCGTTGCAGCATCCCTTCTGCGGGGTCTGTACTCCCTGGCGGCTCATGTCTGCCCGGAGAGATCCGAGCATGTGTTCAAGCGACGCTGACTCCGGCTGCCGCGGGCTGCTGCGGTAGTGCTCCTGCCAGCCGCGCTTCTCGCGATACACTTGAGTGCCGCCTTCGACTTCTGGCGCCCCTGACCCGCTCACCTGAAAACACCCAGCTATTTACCCAACTGCCGAAACATAAATCGATACATTACGAAATTTTTGAACGATCGAAGTGTGGAAACGTACGCAAAACCGGCCGGCTGGGAAGAACCAAAGCGAATGCTGGCCGAGTGAAATGTTTGACTATGTACTCTAATATTATAAGCTCCCGGCCCCACTACGCCCGTGATGTAATTGCGATACTATCTTTAGATGCGAGCTTTTCTGCGGGTGCGAGGGAGACGACCCTAGTTCTCTGGAGTGACGGTCGGACGCTGGAAATAGACGTGGCCCAAGAAAGGCGACTAGTAAATATTATAATAAACGGAAAATCTGCTCTGTAGTGCAGTGTGCCGAGGTAGCCATGACAGCTACGCGAAAATTTATATAGATGACTCAATTTATTGTTTGCGTATGTAATCAAATATAATGGAGTTTGCTCATAAAGTATGGGGAGAATTTGTTTTTTTATGAATGGATATTTCTTCTTGGATGGTCTTAAAATCGTGCAATAGATAATGTTCGATTTTATTGTCTTACTGTCGTAAGTGACAATGTGCCAAGTGTGATTGGCCTCGAATAGACGATTATCGGGCTGTTGCATATTGTAATAGAGCGAGTGTAACATAAACAATAATTTAATGTGTTGTTACATTTACAAATTGTCATTTGAAGTTCAGATGATGTTATGCGATAGTACTGTAACTTTATATTTGGAAATGGTAGAATTGGTTGCATGCCTGATTAGTGGAGTATATAAATATTATTTTTTGAAAAACTTGACAATATGTTATTAAATAGTTCAAAAAAAGTTAAGGCAGATTAAAATGTTTAAAATCATTGAACCCCATCTTCCTCCTACACGCATTCGTTCTTTAAAATTTGATTTTAAATGGCAAAGATGTTAAAAAGCAACCTTAATTTCTTTTTGGCCACTATAATTTTCGCAAGCTATTTAACGAATGTAAAACATCTTACGTTATATTTATTTGTTAAACATACGTACAACGTAGGTATGTACTTCTATTTTAAACACATTCAAACGTATATTCAATTTCGTAATGTTTTGACTTTTGACTTTTCTATTTCATAGTTGTACGTATTGGCCAATAGAATATGTATTGTCTTTAGATATTAATTTATTTATTGATGCACCTTTACAAATATAACTGAAATTTTTGTTTGAAAAAATAATCTCAAAATTGAATTATCAATTTAATCTCTGGGACTTACAAACGGGTTTTATAATCCTTTTTTGATTGACATTTACGAATATAGGACTGAAATGTTATATCTACTTTTATCGTATCTATTCAAAAAAAAAAAAAGCAACCCAAAGGGCGATTTTTACTATTCTTTAATGTTTTTCAAATATTTATAATTCAACATAGGAATCTTTTTCAATCACTTTGACAAATAATTATTAAAAATTTATAAAAAAAAACTATTTTAAAACGTTTTTTTTTTTCATTCCTAAAGGTTAAAGTTAAATCGTCCCTTTAGACAAAAGCACTCACTTTAAAGTCGGAAAGTGACGCCATCAGATCATCCAGCTCCTTGGTAGCGCTGGATGCGTGGTGACGGTGAGTGGTGGTGACTTGCGGTTGTGGTGGTGGGGCCGCCGGTTCTACCACTGTTTCTTGTACTGTTACAGTGACTTGCTTGGTACCGGGGCGTGGTAGCGTGCCTGATGGTGGTACGGGGGATGTTGATGCGCGGCTGTTGAGATACATAATATATTGTATTTATATAGAGCTTTATACGGTAGCTTATTAGTTCATGCAACGTTCAAGTTCTGCTTCTTTAAATTTGTACTCATGGATAGAAAATTCAAGTACACAATAATATATCAAGTGGCGAATTGATGTTTCCTGGCTTTAAGGACCTTAACAGTCAATCTTGTGTGTACTTTTTTTGAACATGTCATGAAGGTTCGGTACCTACAAATAAAAATAGTAATGCTACACAGCACACATATACTTTTTATCATACTATGTGTTTCAAAGATATACTGAGCCGATATATTCTACCGCGTTCATTACAGTTTTCATAATATTTTTTGAGAATGTTCACTATTATGTGCTATAAATTGTTCTTTCTTTCTTTCTTTCTTTCTTCCTATCGTGCACCAATAATTAAAGATCATTTAAAATTCTAAAATAACATAATTAAACCACATCTAATAATAGACAGGGTATAATAATTGTTCACATAACGGGACAATTTGGCACACTAGCATTTGGCATTTCGTCTTATGAATTGTTAGGATCTCTCAGACGAGTGGAACAGCCATAAATCTATGTCCCAGTCTAGGTTCCAACGCAGTACTAATAGTTCCAGTAAATAATAGTACTTCATACTTAGTTATAGCAGGTGTGTTCCAAACAGTCGAATATGTATGTGCCAAGAACAATTAGTACAATGTCTGAATGTTATATTTGACAATTAATTATATTTCATTGGACTATTATTACATACAAAATGGTAATTACGTCGAATGTCTGAAGGAATAACGATATTTTGTTTGGAACTCTTGTACTGGACATACTTATTTAAAATAGTATTGCCATGAAGAATAATAATTAGATCATATTGTTTATACTTTTCTTATTAGACTCTTATTATTACTTTTAAGCGATAGTATTTGATTATGAAAGAATTTTTCAATGGGACCAGTAAGTAGTTCCTGAGATTAATTCAAACAAACAAACAAACTCTTCAGTTTTACAATATTTGTATAGTTTATTATCATTATCATTATCAAGATAATAATAAATCAGCTATGTTCTATTGCCATGAAAATTTACACTCATCGATATTAATGTGTATTTTTCGCCGATCGTCCATAAAATTTGACGCAAATATCTTTCAAGGTTCATAAATAATGTTTGTTCAGTTGATTATAATGATTTAGATGTTAGGTTTTCAAAAAAATATTTATCAAATGATATTTGCTGATTCAAGCAGCCTTTCAGAAAGTAATTGTTATGGATGGAATCGATCTGTTTATTCCTCCATCCATATATATATCCATATCTATCCTTTTAAACTGGATAAATTTTATCGACGCGAAATTAAGGAATAGCTGTTACGTCATCGATTATTACGTATCATTTGTCGATGGATTCGATCAAAGAGGTGTATAAAGTACTATTTTAGTCCTGAAAACAAAAGTTGAAGGTTCGCAAACAAAGTCAAGGGCGTAAGCCGTAAACCTAATTATAGACTACAAAAGAAGAATGATTTGTTTGTATTAAATAAGCTCCGAAACTACGGGACTGATAAAACTGATTTTGAAGATTCTTTTCCAACTAATTGACATCTTATATAGAAAATTCTTGTGGAACGGTATTAAAATCATTCGAAATGGCTTGCCTGATTTTCATGAAATTTTGTATGCATATCGCGGGTAGGTCTGAGAATCGTACATCTATTTTTCATACCCCTAGGCCCTAAGTGAGAAGAGTAAGGCAGAACAACGTTTGCTAGGGCAGCAAGTTATCTAAATATTTATCGCGGGTCAATCCCACCAGAGTCAGAGTTAGAGGCCTAATAACATAAAGATGCCTAAAAAAGACGTGTGACACTCGGGGACTGAAGCGGTAAAGCTATTGCATGCCACACCTCCGCGCCCGTCGGAGTGGGGAGCGTGAGGTTTTTCGTTACTAAATTTCTGGATTCGGTCCCCGCGCTCAAGGCCCGCAATAGAAGATATGCAATAGCTTAAAAAATCGTCTAAACGATATATCTCTCAACCATCATCTCATCACGTGACGTAGCGCGTATTTCCGTCCGTTCCACACGACCCGCGGTCCGGCGCCAACTCACAAGCCACGGCGGCTGATGTTGCCGTCCGCACTTTTGTGTTGTTTTATTATATTGTTACGTTTTATATTTGGAGCGCTTTGTTGTGTGGTTTGTAAATGGTTTGTAGAGGTCGTTAGTGTTTGATTGTTTGATAATTACTGTGTGTCAACTTTTAAAGGGCTAGTAATTTTTGAAAAATGGTGAATGTGTTATTGATAGTTAATGCTATTTCGTGTAGGCAATATGTTCTGGTATATTGTCGTGGTTTAAGTTTTTGCAACAACAACCCTTTTACCAACACGTGCACAATTACAATTGTCTCCCTATCACTATGCTAAAATTCATTAAGTGCCGATTTCATAGACAAACATATATTTCTCATAAATTTTAACTTCTGTAAGTAGCACTGTATTAGCATATGTACTCAAAATGTGTCTAATATAACAGATAATAAATTCTTACCCATTATGCACTTCGGTGCTCAGTTGATCGAGAAGCGAATCCACAGTGGGCCTCGCTGACGCTGGGCTGGTGGCGCCGTTTGTGCGGTTGTAAGTATCTGTGAACAAACAAAAAAAGATTAATATAAAAGTATATTATTTATACTGAATATGAATCTGGTATAATATTGGCTATGATATTATAGTCAGAAAAAAATGCGGGAATATAAGAGGACCTCCATATAAAATTGTTTTCGTGTTCGAGTAGATCCTATAAAATATGACGTCTTTTGCCACTAAATAAGGCATATGAAAATCTAAACTTATTACGAAAGATTGAAGTTTTGACGAAAGAACTGCAGAGATCGTTTTTAATTTCTGGCTTATAAGATACCTACCACTTTAGTTTCTTTAAACTAATCATAAAGTAGTTCTAATTCTTCTAACAATATAAGAATATTTAAAAAACTTGAATCCATTCCTTTAGAAGAACGTGAGAACAGAAAAGCGAAACTTTTAGCCACGATACACATAAACTAAAGTGGATTGAGGTGAATTTTACAACCATTTCATTGCCAAAAAATGTTCAAGTACTTTCATGTTTTGATGTTTCTATGATGTGAAGTAACAAACCGTTTGTGTTGGGTCAAAATAAAACATCTGTGGTACGACAATATTTACTACAACGATGTCAGTATATTTACCCAGTTTGGGCGTTTGTCCACTACAAGGAATTTTACGGTCCGGCATTCCGATTTTTTACGGTCCGGTATGGCACGCCATTAATCTATATACTAGCTTGTGCACTATACGTAATTTTACTGTCCGACATTTTACTTTTCCCTATTCCGGATGGTTTTTTGTGTCTACGAGTCGCTGTAGGTATAATTGTTTTCGAATGCCCACTTGCTTGGATTTTACTGTTTTCACTGCATATGCCAATTAAAAGCAAGCTCTTGTTGCACGCCTCATAAGCGAAGCGTTGAGGTGGGTACTACTGTCACTTCGCGCAAAACATCTGATTTTTCAAACTTAAAATGTCTTTATGTATCATACATTGCACTTGTAAGATAATACATACACACACATATTAAGAAAAAACACTATTTTTAACGTTCATGATATTTTTGATGTCATTTTTGTTATTTAAACTAGTTAAAAAACAGTTTAAAATAGTTCTGTCTTGGACGTCCGTGTGTCTGTATGTGCGGAGGATTTTCTTGTTAACACGATAGCGACCGAAATACTTTACTAATCGAGTCTTTTTTTTTCTCTTACGCTTGAGTATGCTCAGGAATAGAACCCTTTCATTTTTCAGGGTCTGATTCGATGTGGTTTAATTGTTATTAAATAAACAAAAATAATAATTAATAAATAATTATTAAAAAAAAATTATGAGGCGTGCACTTTTGGATTTTCCAAACTATTTTACTTTCTTTTAGCTGGCAATGTGATTTGAGAAGTCGGTATTGTTATTTTTATATACATTGACCAAGCATTGAACTATAATTATTATCTAAGTAAGTGTTGGTAAGCTAAAGTTCAAGTGGGAATAGCTTTAGCTCCTCGTCACCGATTAAAATAAATAAGTGAAACACGCATTTTAAATCTCTGTCGGAACTTTACTTTTTTTATAACGAAGTAATATAATATTTCATCTTCTATATTTATTACTCGTTTCTTGTAAAATGCAAAAACAATCATTTATGATAGCATTATACCTACCGCCAAACTTCCTTGAACTGTACCGCACTGATCCGAGTAAAGACGGACAGGTGCACAAGCAATTCATCGGTTTTTTCATGCCATACCGGACCGTAAAAAATCGGAATGCCGGACAGTAAATTTCCTTGTAGTGCACAAGCGCCCTTTATCTTTAAATTTTAACCGAGTTTTAGAATAGTGAGTTTTCTTTATGGCTATGCCAAAATTTCGATTTATATCAGAAGTAATAGAAGAAAAATTGAGATCAGGCAATATAATGATCGGTATTATTGATTTGATTTGATAAGCGTAGTGAAAAAGTGTTTGTTAGGAGTCTATTTATAATTAGAACGTATACAGTTTCATAACAATGCAAACATTGTAAACATTAAAATTCTTATCTTCCCTGATAACCTATATCATGTTCCACGTAATATGCAACTCTTGAAATTTTATTGAAGTGAAAACTTCTTTAGCGGCGTTGAGCACTTTTTCTGTAATGGGTATAAAATCTTAAACTCGTGTCAGGACACGTGACCTGATCGAAAAAGCGTAAGACGGATGGATATCAAACATGCTCAACGTTTATAATCAAGTTTTCACTTCTGCCGGCACTCCCGGAGTGCAAACCCGTCTTTTCTTCTAGGTTCTGCTTTTTCTGCACGCAGCATATTCCTATTACATATGCAATCTATAGGGAATCGTAAAAATAACTTGTTAAAATGCTTAAAATCATTTACATCTTAGGAACGAAGGTTGCAATCCTCAAAGAAAGGAGGATCCCAGATCAGTCTTCTCGGCTGGTGTAGTTAATAAATAAAAAAATGAGTTATTATTACATACCAAATTCATTCAATGAAATAATATCAGAGTTGACGGTTATGTGAATGCGAGTACGCATCTCTAAAATCAGTACAGTACAGGATGTATGCCAGAAATTAATTTTCTTCAATTGCTTCAATTTCAAGAGTCATATTACAAATGCGAAGTTAGTAAACAGGAAAATTATAGTGACAAGCGCACAAACGAGCGCAGACAATCTCTCTTGTTGCAGCGAACTATAAATTTCGCACCTGTTCGATGTTAGCACGTGAGGGCATAAACAAAACTCAGCAGAGACAAATGGCTAAACGTATTTCGTAAAGTTAATAACATTGATCTATTTCAGTTGCTGGAGGGGAAATGGCGGCCTTGCCAAGAACAACATTTGGCACTCTTGTACGTATGGATTATTATTATATTGGATAATTAAATTTTTATAGATCTTCGGAAAACATACGTGTTATTTTATTTTATCTGTGGTCATTAATTTTGTTGGGAAATCG
>CAJQZN010035966.1:33334-57456 GCA_907164685.1 Colias eurytheme | reverse complement strand
AAACGCGCTCTAAGATCTGAGTAATATACACACCACTACATATGCAAAAATTTCTCCAAGCTAATTTACCTGTAGCTTTCTGCCCGCATTTTCAGAGAAAAACCCGCATAGTTCCCGTTCCCGTGGGATTTCCGTGATGAAACTTATGCTATCTGTTAATCCAAGTCAATATGTGTGCTAAATTTCATTTCAATCGGTTCATTAGTATTTGCGTGAAAGAGTAACAAACACACACACATCCTCATAAACTTTCGCATTTATAATATTAGTAGGATAGGATATCAATATCCCAAATTGCATTCAAAATTTCCAAAATATTCATCTAGATTTAAAACCACTGTTAGTAAGTATGTTTATCTTTATAATTATATTTCATTGTGCATATGTTTATTACTGAACTCTTAAATGTCTGGATCAATAATAAAACTATTTGCGTGTTGTCAAGGTTATATGAGAATGGTTTGGAAATATCATTTTAACATGAAGGAAGCCACAGACAAACTCTAGTTAATACATATTATTGTTCTCATTATCACCTAAACTAACAGCCAGTTGTTTACCCATGCAACATCCCTCCGTACAAACGTTTTTCAAACTTAACGTTAATAGTCATTTGGGAAAATTAAAAAAAAAGTTGTTGTTTCAATCAATTTTATTTGAGTCACTATTAATGTTTAATGCTATCATTCACATCATAATTACAGCCTCATTGATTCGCCTATCGGTGATAAAAAAAAAGGAATTAACAAGTCAAGCTGTTGTAGTGTATGTTTTAATTTACAAGATTTAAAACAATAAGAATCAAAGTTTGTTTATATGAATTAAGAAATATATTATAATATGAATTAGGACAAGACAATTATTTTTTTGTTGCAGACCAATATTTAGTTCTTTATACATATATTTTACAATCATAAATAATTCTAATTAACTAAGGAATCATGCTGTAAGTAAAAAAAATAACCCAATGGTCTGCTAAGAATAGTATTGACTATGGCATGATCCATTGCAGTTGTTAAATCACCGAAATCGGAGTATGTATATGATTTTTGCTTATCATGTGTAATACTCGCGACTAATTTTTTTGTGATCAAGTGCCAAGTTGGAGCTGGCATCCTCATCAGCAGAATTGTCGTGTCTGGCGCTACGAAGGAGGAACTTGATATTATTGATCGCAGAATTATGTAATGCTGGCAATTATTTGCTGGTTACCTTTGCAAACACGGTTAATGCGTGCATTGATTTCTTGCATTTCTAGCAGGAAAGAGGTAAAATTTATAACATGATTTCTTCTATGGGCACTGTTCCTATGCCGCGAGATGCACGATGAAAATATAATACAGCTTTAATCAATTCTTCAAACCCGTCTTTATGATTTTGTTTTATTTTTCTTCTAAAATTTGTTTCAATAACCCAGTCAGTAAAATCTTTTCTGTTGTTCTTTCTGAAATCTTTTCTTAAATATCTGAAGTGACTGTTATCGAGATCACTGTGTTTGACCTGTTTATGAATGAAACCGTGTTCAGTAAGGTTTAAATTTGCTTCCCAGCAGTTGGTATGGATTATTGAACCTTCCTGGACGTGTTTCTTTATAATTGACACAAATATATCTTCCGAATTTTCATTATCGGGACACAATTCTAGTCTTAAATCATGATGACCATCTTCTATCATTCTTATGACCCAATTCCCTTCTATATTTCGGCCATTATGAAATTTTCTTTCACAAATCATAGACTTATCTATATGTACCACTTTGGTTGGTCCACCGATTTTGTCAAGACCGTTTTGGTGCTCTAATTCATAAAAAATAATTGATTCTCTAAAGTAACTAAACCAAAATGTAATAGTTTTTGATGAGATCACCAGGTCATCATCTGAGGCCAATTCAATTTGGGTTTGTTGATGGGATAAATCAAGACTGAATGCATACATCAATTGGAACAATGATGTTATTTTTAGGTGCACATTTTCGAAGAAAGTACCTTGCGCACGGGACACAGACCTTGACCCGCAGGTACGCTTTCGGCACCTGAACGTTCCTATCTGGCCTGTAGCTTGCAGAGTCATAGGGGTTCTGTGCCTTTGACACTTTTTCTCTCTGGGAATCATCCCCCGCTCTTCAGCAAACTGTAAACATTGCTCTTTAGTGGCTAGTTTACTGAAGATTTTTCTCCAGTTCCACATAGACCTAAAGCAAAGAACATTTAGTATTAAAAACTATTATTGTAAAGAAAACGGTAATATTATATTGCCATCCCCAGAATAAAATGATAACTGCAATTACCATAGTTTTATTGTTATGCCTTATTTGAAACCTATGAAGCCTAATACATCTATAATTTTTTTTTTTCTCTTGTAATACACAAAGTTATAAGCTATTACAATAATATTCATTGTTTATTCCCAGAACATATTCATACTAGAAAAAAAAGATAGTATAATGGTAGTGAAAAAGTTTCTTTACTCTTAATGTGATAATAAATTTAACAATAATATTCTTGGAAAAACAAATCAGCGAAATAATGAGAAACGCCTATTATCATTTTATTCTCGTAACAATATGTTTTGGCGCCATAAGTATGACCATGTACATTAAGGAAGTCTGATTTGTATTACTTTTTATTGTGTTCATTTTTAATATAATAATAGTTGATTACCTACTCTAATAATTTTTTATTAAAGAACCCCACAATAAAGGTTCATTAGATACTAGCCGCTCCGCGCGGTTTCACCCCCGTGGCTCCTCTCCTGTTGCTCGTAGCGTGATGATATATAGCCTATAGCCTTCCTCGATAAATGAGCTATCTAACACTGAAAGAATTTTTCAAATCGGACCAGTAGTTCCCGAGATTAGCGCGTTCAAACAAACAAACTCTTCAGCTTTATAATATTAGTATAGATTATCCATTAATGCATATGTCCAATATGAACGAGAATAAAATGATAAGTGTGTATTACACATTAGTCAAATGCTACTTTTTAAATTTTAATTATCTTCAGTTCTGATAAAGTTATTAAAACTAATTTGAAACATACTAAAAGTTTAAATGAGCCTATTTTTATCTCTCTATGTCTATTGCTTGGCAAGTTATAGTCAATTATTGGTGTTTTATTTTTCTTAAAAAGTTGTGTTTTTGCAGTTATTTTATTCTCTGGGGATGGCGATATAAACTATTTGGGTCAATGTCATCTGAAGAACAAAACATGTTTAATATCAATACTGGTAGTTACAATATATAGGTTTTTTCTTAAATAAGTAATATTGAATGATATTATAAAGTATCATTAATTTTACAATTAAAATGCTGTAAATTAATATTCTATTTAAAATTGGGCATGTGATGCAAGGACAATCAGACACATTTGTAATTAATCAACAATTTTTAAGCTACTCACCTAATTTCATCAGCAGAAAGATGTTTGCTTAAAGAGCCTGTAGTACGACGCTGTTCGCCGTCATCATCGTCAACAGTCTCAGATGAAGATGTAGATTGACTAGGAACAGGACGCGACGAGACACTGGGCATAAGTGGCTTGTTAGAGTCCGACATATGCACTCCCGAAGTTGTAGACAAAAGCAGCTCACTAGAATTCGAAACTGATGCACTACTTGTAAGCACTGAACAGGTGGTCGTGCGAAGCGGATCACTGCAGTCAAACACTTGCACACTCAACTTTACAGGCGAAAGAGCGGAACTGGAGCACGGAGAATCCGAGGACGCCATGGTACTCTCGTTGTTGTAGGGCTAGAAGTAAACATAAAACGATCACGACTGTTGATTGTTGAAAACAACCAGACGGTAACTCAAGTCTCAAAATTCAAATAGAAGTGAGAGTGACAACTGACAAGTTGACAACCTGTGACAACTGACTGGCGACAGCGGGTTGATTCAGAGGTTGATTCACTAAAATAAACATAAATATCAAAATATGTATTATATAATTTTATGTTCATTCAATAAAATTAATTTCTGTAGTTAATACTTATTATTTACATGTTGTAAAAACTCAAATAAATGATTTAAGTATGTCTTTATTTTGTGTACAAATATTCTTCGTGAAATAAAACGCGATAAGTCTCGATAAGTAGATACTGTGTGTCATTGTCAACTGTCAACTGTCAATTCGATACCTACTCAACTCAAAACAGTGCGGTTCAAAACTAAAATCGAGGAAAATTTACGGAATTTCAAGTATTCTTAATCTCAAATTTCAAATACAAAGAGTTTCCGTCAACTAAATTTTCAGATGTAGCTTCCTCAGAACATTAGCTAAGTTTAAATAATTCAATTTGATTGATATCTCTCAATGTTTACGCCGTCGCGGTGTCGAACTCGAAGAGCAACATAGGCTATTGCTCTAGTAGGTAATAGCACTATATTTAGTGTGTTTGTTATGAATATTTTACGTGGAAAATTAGACAATTCAAAAACAACTCATTTCATACATCACTATGTCTCTTTTCCCCAATATTTTCAATATAAAACTAGTTGTAATATTGTCAGTACATACCTACATAATTGTTTAATAAATCTTTTTATCATTTCAGTGAATGGTGAATGGCGTTACATAAGGGACTGTGCATATCTAGGTGAGGTGGGAATTCAAGGAGACGAACGGTTCTGCCTGATGCGAACGGGCACCTATAATATATTTGTAGAATACTGCACATGTAACAGTAAGGATGGATGTAATTCAGCTAGCTTAGCTTATCCAAATGCTGTGGTAGTTGTATTGGCAACTGCCGCTTATTTATTCTCTAAAATGTCATAGTTAATGTAATATTCACAATTTTCTTCAGTACAAAATGAGAAATGTGCATGTCACATTGTTTAGTATTACCATATGCATTTGTTTTCTTGATTGATGATAGTGAATTAATTAACAACTATGAATGATAGCATATGATTTTTTGATAATTTATATAAACTGAATAGCCTCAACTAGATAATACACAATGAAGCCTAAATTAAATAATAAAAGCACAGGAAAAGATAAATTCAAATTTTTATGCAAAATTGAAAATATCTTGGTTTATAAATTATAATACTCATTGCTCTTAAAATAGTAATTCCGTACTATAATATATAACTATATTGCATGCCAAGCAAGTATTGGCGATACAGTTTATTTTTGTCTGAATCTCATACAGTAGCACCTCTATAAGTCGAATATCAAGGGAGACGCCAAAAAATTCGAGTTATAGAGTTTTCAACTTATGGAGGATTTCGACTTAGGCGGATTTTGATTCGACATAAAGAGTTTGAGGTTTATTCTTATAAATTTTGAGTTAGAGAGGTAAAGTACATTAAAATTCAACTTGCAGAGGTGATAAACATGTTTTTATTTCTTATAAATCAACATTATTTCATATCATTTTAAAATAAAAAAATATGGCATTAAAAAAGTCAGTATTTTTTTTGCTTTAGATAATTTGGTTGTTCTCTAGCATTGTCTAATCTATAAAGAACAGAAAATTCTTCTTCTTCAGAGATACTGCTCTATAAAATTTCGTAAGGTAGGTATTCAATGCGGTTCTTGCCTCCTTGATGGAAACGCATGGAGCGCATGTACTATTCACGTCTTCTATGTCATCTTAATCATTAGTATCGGTTTTCTGAGCTACTGAATCGATAATTTCGTCATCAGATACCTACTTAATGCAAACACGTGTTTACGTGAGTCATAAATTTATTATCACATACTCCTAAAAT
Organism: Colias eurytheme; assembly: GCA_907164685.1. Taxonomy (NCBI): domain Eukaryota; kingdom Metazoa; phylum Arthropoda; class Insecta; order Lepidoptera; family Pieridae; genus Colias; species Colias eurytheme. Next base: position 51,739 of record CAJQZN010035966.1, on the reverse strand, counting down.
GTTTTCTAAGAAACAATTATAGTGTACTGCACTGTCGGCAAGTTGTTAAAGTCCAAATGATCAAGTTATAAAGATTGCAATATAAAATGTTGCCATGTTCGAGATACAGAGGTCAAATTTAATTTTTCGAGTTATAGAGTGAAAATATGTACCAAAATGGCTTGGAGGGACTCGGTGATTAATTCGACTAACAGAGGGCCAAGATTTCAAGTTACGGAGGTTTTCGGGTTTGAAGGGAAGGGAACAAGACATTTTTTCGAGATTTGGAGGTTTTTGACTTATCGAGGTTCGACTTAACGAGGTGCTACTGTATATTATATTCTATAGATCTAAAACTTTGTAGTTGTTAAGTTTATTTTCATTTAATTGTATACTTAAACCAGATTGTTTAACCCAGTGCATAATATAGCTAGCAATTACATCAAGTAAAAACCATGAATACAATTTCTTATGAAGGTATGTAATTAAGTTTACTATGCCAGTTTTATATAAAACTTTGCACAAATATCATATTATATACTATGGGCGCGTTCCCACTATGTCGTAACGACTAATTTATCGTTCGACGACTGTAGTCTCTACCTGTTCCCATTATAACGATTGTTTGTCGTCAACATTTTTTATCGTTTAGCGACTGTACGACAGTCAGCTGTTCCCATTGGATCGCTCAGATCGCTCGCATCATCAATTCATCAGCAAGCTACAAATCTAGTCGCCTCTACGTTCGCTTGGGTTGGGAAAAGCAAACCGAGTACAGACGCGAGGGGCGCGCGGGTGTGAGAGGGAAGGGAAAACACGTGTTCGTCTACATAGAGTTGCCGTCCACGATTTTTTTTATCGTTTTACGACTGTCGTGCTTGCCGTTCCCACTGTCACGACAAAGTGTCGTCACTGCAAAAACTGTCGTAGACGACAGTAAATTGTGTCGTTCTAAATGTGAACACCTCCATTTAAACATATAAGCCACGACACTTAAAACTACACGATTATCTGTCGTCACGAACGCGCCCTATTAGTTATGTTGTGTACATTGTTTTAAAACTAGTAGTAATAGTGTTTTACTCTGTCATATTAAAAATTTTTCCTTTTTTAATTTATCAAACGGCTGAAAGAGATATGGAAAAACACGTAAGGAAAAAGTTACCTTATTGCCTTATGTATTAAATAATAATTTTCAATGTTTTATTAAAATACTGTGTATGAGAAAGTTTACATGTTTTGCCGAATTGGACTTTTTTAAATGTTGTTGTTTGTCTTCAAATTTGCCATATAACAGGTAGATTTTTTAGTAAAAATTAGCTGTTTACTAGTTCGTAAGCTTAAAATACAAACTGGTTTTGTAATATGTTTAACAAAAATTTTACACTTAATATGACTGATTGTTCCGTCCATTATTCTAAGTATTTTTATACAATTGAATCAATAAATAGATGTATGCATGTATGTGTTTTAGTTTTTGTTGTTTTTTATTATACTGTAATCTACTGTATACATACAGAGTAGTAGAATATGTGCTTACATAATATAATATCTGATTGCCAACAAAGTCGCAAGTGTCCAATAGCAATAATTTCCTTTATTAGCACCAATCGCGGATTTCCCATCAGCTGATATAATGACCAATATAATAAAGTTTATTTATGAATAAGTTTCTTCCTTCGGCTACACACTGCAATTCATTTTTAATAAGTGCAAAATCGTTACGTGCGTTTTACACCAAATTTGAAATACTTACATTAAAATGATTTATTCGCCACTGGTTTAGGCATCTTGTCCATTGAAATGTTACATTTTTTAGGCCTTACCTTGCATATTTTAGAGGAAGCAATTTTATTTTTTGATGTGTAGGAGGTCAATGTGAATCTAATATATTAACCAAGTTTGTGGGGTCATGTCACCCATGTCCCACGGCCGCCATCTTGGAAATAGCGGTTGAAATAGTTTTTGCGATATATCTCAACTATTTAAGTATCTGTTAAAAAAAATTGTTAACATTATTTGTTGCAAATTAAATTCTCTACAACTTTGGTCCAGTAACATTTTGTCGTAAAAAAGTTTTAAAAGCGAAAATGTACAGAAATTAGAGATACCTACATATTTATATTTTTCATTATAACTTTTTTTATCACTTTATGAAAAAGTGATATCAAACCATTTTTTTACTTACCATTGTTTTTCGAGGAACAACTTTTATACACAACATTTTTTCATTAGGTACGTCAATAGCTAAGGGTTTACAGCGCTCTAAAGTGAGTACTATTTTTCAGAAACTTACTTATTATGGTTCGGTTTTAAAATTCAGTAGTTCCAGAGATTACCCCCTACAACCTCACAAACGTTAATTCTACAATCTAATCAATCGGCATCTATACATATAATAAATCTGTAGAAGGGTCAATTCTGTACATTGAAAATATTGAAAAAATAAATAGCAGGGGGTGTTACTGGATCGATACCAAACCCAAATATGTGATTAAAAAAATTTTTGTCTGTCTGTCTGTCTGTCTGTCTGTCTGTATGTGAAGACATCACGTGAAAACTAACGGTTCGATTTCAATGAAACTTGGTATAATTATACCTTATTATCCTAGGCGTAAAATAGGATACTTTTTATCCTGAAAAAATACTAAGAAAAAAATAATCTTAATTTTTCAGTTTTATCCATAAACGTTGTTCTGTAGAACAGCGAACACACGTTGGGTATTATTATAGGCCTAGCCGTATTTGAGACCAATAGATATTAATTATAAGATGTTATTGTCAGAGTTACTCAAAATGGAGAAATATACCTTCCATGCGAAGACCGACATCCGCGCGGACGGAGTCGCGGGCGGAAGCTAGTAGATAATAAATATCATATGACATAGGAAATTTTCGTGTAGTTTCAAGTGAACCAAAATAGAACTTTTAAACGATATATTATTATCTCTTATCGTACACTGTTGATCAAAGGCGGAGTTAACACTTAACAGCATGACGGTGGATATGTGTAAAAATAAAACAAAACTTGTAAGTAACAAAGTAAGATTTTATTAAAACAATATTAGAGTCAAACATTATTTGTACTTCTCATATACATATGCAATTAATGACAAAGAATAATATTTGTATGGACATAAGACTTCAGAAAATAATGTACATTGTACAACGTAGTCATATTTATCTAAGGAATTATGGTATAAATTAAGAGATTGCACTTACAAAATATAAATTAACATAGTTACAAGAAAAAAGTTACCGGAAAGAAAAAGTAAGTAAATCTTTTACATATTCTTTATAGAATAGAACTTAGAAGCGAAAATGAAATATAAAAAATACATAAACATATTGGAAAGTATAGCAAGATGTATGTTAGTCCTTATTTTAATAGCTAGCGCTAATTTATTACAGAAAGAATCCACATAAAGCCCTTAACCATTTTATAATATCTTATTAATGTGCCTGCTTACAAATACTTTATATTAGTGGTATTTCCTAAATTAACAATACACATTAAAGGGTTAAGATCGTATTTTTAAGTCGAGAAGATTAATTACGTCCAATAAATTTACGCGTATACCTACATTATTAACCATAGTTTAACTTGTCTTGGAAATGTCTTTCCTCAGTAAGTAGTAAGTATTAATGAAAAATTATGAATGAATCAATATTATGTTATGTACTCCTTACGAAAAGTAGGAAAATTATAATTATTATGAAAATTATTAATTTTGAAGTTTAAATCTGATGAAGACAATAACCTAATGGATTTAAAATGAGATTTATATTTTATTCATTAAAAATGAGATAAGGATTTGATTCAATTTAAATTAATTAAAATTTTCCGTTTAACAAAATAACCTCGGTGACAATGCAGTAAAAACATGTACATTTCTGTTTTTATTCATTGGCTGTTACGGTGGGAACCCAGTGAAATGGACAATGTGACGGTCTTTAATTCTATGGAGTTTACTTGAAGAGTAAAAGACTGATTGGCACAAGAAGTAAAGCCAATGTTTTGCCCAATGCGCCCGCGCCGTTGCAACCGTCGTAGTCACAGGTTTCACAGAAGATGGTCACTTCATTGACGCTGTTTGAGGTGGTTGGACAAGTATTTGAGTTGTCGTCTTGACGCTTCCATGTGCAGCCACGGGATACAACTAGCTGGCCGTTGACTGAAATAGAAAAAAAAAATGGTTTAGTTCGACATTTTTTCTGCGCATAAATATTTTCTGATTAGGGTAGGTAGCGTGAAATCAGTTATCATCGTGACATTTTTTCCATTTTATTTAATCATATAAGTACCTATATCTAGGAATTATATATATTGAAGTATGTATTTCTTCTTATTCTTTCTACATTATTGCATTAGTTATGGATAGTATTGAATTTATGTCGACTTTTAACTGCATTACTCATCACTGTAATTATAATCTACCTATTGTTAATTACTTATATAATAACGCTGGAAAATAGGTTACCATGCACCTCAAGAAGATGATTATAAAATGGTGACTCAGTCATGTCACTGACGCAACATTCGTAACAAGGTTAGTTTGGAGATCGCGTAGGAGGTACAATTGCGTATTATGTTCGAACTTAATGAAAAGCAACTTGTTATAATACGCGAAAATAATTATCCATAGATACATGCTTCAAAATATAATACCTAGTCATTGTTTTCTTAAGGAGTCATGTGATTATCGAAATAAAAACTTGAAAATCCTAATAAAACAAAAATATAGGAATTTCAAATTTCCTATAAGTAAATAAAATCTTTAGATGGGCGTAGAGCCGATAGGTTTTGTCAGATTATTTATTCTGATTATGATAATCCTATATCTCTGGGTTATTAGATTTTCGACTGAACGTAATTTTTATCTGTCTGTTTCGGAAACCAAGACACAACTTTGCGCTAATTTTATTAGATAACCTGAAGTTACTAATAATAAAATATTATATACTCTTAAAATAAATTCATATTATTAAGCTAAAAATAACAGAGCAATTTTGTTGATGCTGGACATTGGTATGACCATGAAACTCATAGAAAATCCAAATGTGTCATTAAAAGCAGGCTTTAAAGTTTAAATCGTCACGTAATTAGAGCAATTACAGAACAATAGAATTACCTAGTAGGTACATGAGTTATCCTCTATTCAAATAAAACGCAAACTCACACTTGTTTTCCGCGTTAAAATTGTTTAGGAACTTAAAAAATATTGACATTGAAGAATTTAAATGTACAAAATTATATAATTGTAGTTACTTAGAATTTTCATAATAATTAACATTTGTCACGTTTAAATGATAGCAACTATTAATTTCGCTTTAAAATCTCATTAAGTACCTACAAGTTACAATCGATTAAATAATGTTCAGTAATTAGAAGCATACCTAGACTTGTTATATTTTAAACTGATACTTAGGTATATAGTTATTTCCAGAATTTCAAAATTTATCATTTAACGCTGAAGGAATCGGTCTAAAAATGCAGTAGGCACATATTATTATACAAATTATTAAGTAAGTATTCAAATACATAGAAATCCTTGAAAGATGATGATAAAGAGATTCGATGTTTAAAGTGGTATGAGGTATCCCTTGGAAATTTTAAATTCCACGCCTCATATAGATACGGTAGGTACATTATTACTAAAACTTACTTATTTTCTTCTGTTTCTTGCAAGCTGTTTTGGACTGAGTGAGGTAAGGGTAGGTAGCTCCCGCATTCGCGTCACAGTTCTCCAACCTCAAGTAGCCTGGGTTAATGGCCTGTCCCGGCAGGAAGGGGTCATTGCAGTCTGGCCTTGATGGGTCCAGGTCTGAAGAACACGACCAGCAACGTACGGCTTCACCTATAATAAAAAACAATGATTAAATTACTAGGAAAAATGAAGTGTCGTTTTGTAGGTACCTACATTGTGTACCTACCGTAAATGGTTAACAATTAACGTTGCTTCGTTGTAAATGTTCTAATGAGTTTTTTTCTTGCAGGAAATTAACTTTTATTTCTACAATAATATTAAATAGAGCCAAGAAAATTTTAAACTGATCATTTAGAAAATAATATTATCGATTTGCGAATTTTTTTCGTCAAAAAAATCAACTAAACAAAACAAAACCAATAAAACCATATTGTACTGTGATTTGATCACGACAAACTTGTTTGCTTGTAGGTAACCTACGTAAAATAGTGTTTCCTGTCTGTTATCTTACGTGAAAATAAAGTTGGGTTGGGTATATCCTACCTATCTACTTACATAGTACCTATTCTCTTTATACTATGCTATCTATTAGGTAACTAAGTAATAAGTATCCTATCCCAAAAAGTACAAAACCAATTTCAATTGCAAGAATATTGTACAGTGTACTTAAACTAAGAATAAAATAACCGTATAAACCCAAAAAATAATATTTTAGTTAAGTATATAGGTAATGTACATACATATAAAAAAACTTGACGAATAAAACGTACTTAGGTATCACGTTTTGTATTTTTCCTCCAGCTACCTACCTACTTTGGTTCATTACGTATTTACAGAGGTAATTTTAACCGATGTCACGTGTTATGTTAAACGTAGTCCATCAGCTATAACCATGCGTCATTTTTATGAAACAATGCCTTCGTGTTATAGTAACTCTATAACTGTACCACAGATTAGAGAATAGTTATGACTGTATCTACTTTGGTTGATCGACTTCTTTAAAAAGGTACGGGAACTTTTCGCTAGGTACCCTGCATATTATACACTAGCTGCTCAGCGCGGTTTCACCCCCGTGGCTCTTCCCCTGTTGGTCGTAGCGTGATGATATATAGCCTATAACCTTCCTCGATAAATGGGCTATCTAACACCGAAATAATTTTTCAAATCGGACCAGTAGTTCCCGAGATTAGCGCGTTCAAACAAACAAACAAACAAACAAACTCTTCAGCTTTATAATATCTATGTATTAGTATAGATTGCAATCCTCTACACTTCTACAGTAAGTCAGAACAGTCCACATGGTTCTTTTTATGGGGCGCTTACTGTCTTCGGGAGAAACAAGAAGTATTAAAGAAACGCTATATATACGTAATTATACCTACCGCAAATACGTACCTACCTACTTACATTGTATATAAGTGATAAACAGAACTTATTATTACAGTCAATGTTATGGTCTATCTAGCAACAATAATATCATTTCATTTGAAGGAAATAAACATATTTTCAAGGTTCATCAATGATCACGATCACAATAAACGTAGATATAAAAAGTTAATAGGTTCTTCTCAAGGCCCTTAACGGTGCGTGCTTAAAAGTTTTTCTTGACACGCAGCGTTGGAGGTACACAATAGAAATTGGTACTGGTTTCCTTACATAATGTGTTTCCTTGGCTGTATTACGATCACGTGCAAATATGAACGGTAAACTATGTAAATTCTGGCAGGGCGTGAACTCAACTTCCATACATTAGCACCTGCCTATGTATTAATTATGTTTTCGTTAACTTTTTGTTGGAACTGCTGGTTTATCTTATTATTATTCATAAGATAATTTGAATATTTTATTCTTGCTGTTAACAATACGTCGTGTTTTTTTTACAATGATGATGAGTTCTAATAGACGTAACTAAGTATAAGTTGACAGTCGAAGGTTCTAGAGTCTAGACTACGAATTTGTTTGAGATATATATTCATGTTAGTGTGTGAATATATGTCGATAAAATGTAGATCATTGTATGAAATACCGATGGAAAATAAATAAGATTGTATTTTCCTACGTGAGACAAGTGACAATTATGAGAAAACAACCAACATTGCATTCATTGTTTAGATAATATAATGAGTTACATAGTTACCTATGTACCTACACCTATGTATAAATAGGTAACTAACTATAAACTTTCCTATAGAAATACTGTTTATTCATCAATATATATTACCTAGGAATGTTTTTATATTTGTATTACCTACCTATACAGCGATTTTACCAATCTTTTGAACACTGATAACGCTTTTTCAATCATTATCCAATTCATTTTCAATCCGATATGTATTTTAAAAATTACTGTAGAAATAACATTTAATATAGACGCAATAATTTACTCATTAACTAATTTCCTTTGTCAATAGCGTGCTTCATTACCATTACCAATAAATAATGATCTAATAAAAATGTCGTTAATTTATAATTATGTCCATCGCCTATTCATTGTTTCTACGCATATTTTAATTAAATAGTTGAGCAAATATGTAGGTACCTGAGTACCTAGTTTGTATACTTACAAAAGTAATTGTGCCTCTATGTCTATAAAATAGATACCTAACTAATTGAGGCCAATCATATTATATAGGTTTAAACGCACACCCCAGAGGGAAATGTCATAGATTTTCATGTGAGGACTGTAACTAAGTAGGTAAATTATCTAATAATTATTTTTATCGATATATTAATAAAAATAACTAAGTATAGCAAAACTTTCTTACTCATTTTTACCACGAAAATTGTCTTGTAATTTTTGAATCTAAATTTATAAATTTAAGTAGTATTGTATTGTTAAACAGCACAAATGCGACTAACAGCACAGCGAAATGTATTTATAAGATTTAAATTTACATTTTACATTAAATATATATCCACTCAAGTATTTTTCACGAATTTACACACCTATTAATAAACTATATTATGTTTTCTCAAGTGTGCAAGTTAGTGTTAGTAAGTGTGTACAAGTTAAATAATTTTACCATCAGGAGACATTCCATTTTAACGCGGAAGTGATCGCAAGCGTCGATATAAGCACTGAAAGAAGTAAATTATAAATACTAAAATAAAAACATTCATTACAACAATACCCTACTAGTAGGGTCACAGATGTGTTCTATGTGTATTTTTCTCTGACCTACTTATCAAAATTTCCACTTAAATAATTCAAAAGGTGCACAAACTATTAATCACGTTACAATACTATCAATACGTGTTAATGGGGCTATGGTACTGTTTGCCAAATAAGCGAACAATTCATAGAAAATGTTCTGGAGCTGCCAAGAAGTTGAATAAAGATATTTTATATTGAGGTGAAACTGTACTTGAATATTTGTCGAACATATTTAATATTTAAATCTATTATTAATTAAACTTATACGTACTTACAGTCTTTTCGAATTCACAAATTATTATTTTTTTTGGTAGCGTATACGAAGTCAGTTTAGTTATAAAATACTTTTAAACCATTTGCAAGACGATTAAATTAATGTGTGAGAAAATCCACGCTAAATCCAAATCGACACAATGGCACGACTTTGATATTAAATTACATATTATAAAATTATAATTTTTGGAAATATAAAGCTTTTTACGCGGATCAAAGTCAAACATAAATCTGCGCAAAACTTATTTTCATTATTTCCAACCAAATTAAAGTTAATGGAATTATTTTTATTATTATATTTATTTGATTGACTATCCATACTAATATTATAAATGCGAAAGTAACTCTGTCTGTCTGTCTGTTACTCAATCACGCCTAAACTACTAAACCAATTTGCATGAAATTTGGTATGGAGATATTTTGATACCCGAGAAAGGACATAGGCTACCTTTTATTGCGAAATATGTACCACGGGCGAAGCCGGGGCGGACCACTAGTATTATATGTAATATGATCAAACAAAAATTACTAAGTGCTCCTATGTTAATTGGAAATAAAAAAGGAACTGTTTAATCAAATAGACCAAAATTAGATAATGTATGATTACTGTCTGGTAAATCTTCATTAATTTTATTGAACGACTTACATTGAAAAGAGCAATTTGTCTCCTTCCGGTCTTAAAGACCCTTAATGTTATTTAATTTATCGCTTAATGTAGTGACAATATCAATAAAATAGAATAGGGGAGAAATTTGTCTCAGGCTTCGAGATATATTTTTTTTTGAGAACTTTTTAAAGTCATATATTTTACCATTTACTTTGTATATTTTATTATTTCCAAGGCCAAAGCCAAGCTTTGCGATTCCCACATAATAAAATTAATACAATGAAATAAAAATACACATACAAATTATGATAAAAAGTAAAAACACAAAAAGTGGATGTAATTTTAATTACAGATATTGTTATTACAAATTATAATTTTAGCACTCGCACATTAGGTAGGTACCTACTACATACATCGCAGATTACGTACCTAACTACCTAGGTACCAGTTATTTCAATAACTACTACCGATTTTTACACTCGATTCATGTACCTACCGATTGTTATCCAGAGTAACTATGACATTTTTAATTTTAATTATGATTTTCATTACCATCTTCCGTTTAGCATGTTGATAGTTAATCCTTCAACGGAAGTAGACCACAGACAATGGGCCTATCCCTGACCTCATTAATTGAAACTTTAAAGCAACGGCCTTACTAATTGGCGAATAAGGTGGTACTCGTTCATAGTAGATAATTGTCCTTGCTCTTTTAGTAGTAAACACGAAAGCCGGTTTGTTTAGTTGTGATGGAGCAGTAATGTGCTTAATCTTTATCGTTTACCTACTAGCCCACCGTACCATGATGTCTTAAAGGAGTATTATTGCCAGTGTGAATAAATGACAGCTATAAAGGTATAGTTTAGAGCCATCACTTTCTCACGCTGGAAATAATCAGACATTTCCCAGGGGGTAACCATTAACCAGAGGTTCAGTTAGGGATATCAAAATGGACTATATAAATATTAAATGCAATATGGTTTTAAAGCACTTGTATGTCTTACGATACTATTTAAAATCTTACATGAACTAAAAACTGTTCCGATTGATCAAAGTAATCCAAAAAATGCATAATTATAAGAGGCGTAAACTCTGTAACACCTAAGTCAAGGTAAAAGTAAGAATGGCCTTCTTTGAACAAACGTACTCCGACTTTACGACTTCCAGTTCAAATTAAATATACTACTAATTAATTTAATGTAGATCTCACCTAATCTAATAGCCAGAGTGAGTCACTAGCTGACCCCTGACACAGCTACAATGGGTCATGGTTTTCTTAATGAGGTGACATTAACTGTGTTGCATGTGTGCATTCTATGCGATGTACTGAGTAACATAGTTTCTGTAGCGCTTGTAAATATTATCTTAGACTAGATTTCCGCCCGCGGCTTCGCCCGCGTTTTCAAAGGAAAATCCGCATAGTTCCCGTTCCCGTGGGATTTTCGGGATAAAACCTATCCTATGTGTTAATCCAAGTTACCCTCTATATGTGTGCTAAATTTCATTGTAATCGGTTCAGTAGTTTTTACGTGAAAGAGTAACAAACATCCATACATCCATACATCCTTACAAACTTTCGCCTTTATAATAGTATTAAGATTAAGATAAAATATAATAATTTGTAGCGAGATATTATGATGGGTGATGGAATTATTTCTTGCAATCTCTGCAGTTATTATAAGACACAACCTAGAATCCTGATTAATTCATCTGAATCTTTTGACAATTTTTGAAGTGAAACTTATTTATGCGCGTTGAGAGTAAAATTATGGTATCTTTGAATCTTCTCAAAGAAGTTTCACTTCTGACACGTGTGCTCTGCACACACGCTTTTTTTTGTTTTGTAAGGCAAAGGATGATTAAGTATTTATTTACTAATGTATGCTATTCACTTGTTATTTTTTATACTTCAATTTAGTTTTGCATAAATTTGTTAAGACGATTTTAAGATCCTCAGATATTTTCGGAGACTAGCACGTACCTACTTGATTGGATAAATAGGTGCGAAATCAAATACCAGCAGCTTTCAAATAAAGCTCACTTACAATCTAATCATTATCTCTTTATACTATTTATATGTCAATAGCGTTGACAATGGGCATTAATTTACAATAATGGTGTGATTTGCCATCGTTCAAACACAATGAGAATTCTATTGGGGTCTTAACTTTTTTATTGATTCCTATCAGACATGCGGGCTTTCTGATAAAATATATTTAAAATTATCACTAAAACTAACGAAAGAGCCTTGTTATTTGTAGTTACCTAAGTGTTTTTGCAAATATTTTGCTAAATACTTCAGCCTTGTTCAACAGAGACTGTAATTACCTTGATAGTATAAATTGCTTCTAATGATTCCTGTGTTATTTATTAAGCAAATATCGTAACACGTAGGGACATTACCGTGGTCATATTTTTAGATGGCTAAATATACGTGTGACAGGGCCGTGTGCGAACGGATACGATGTTCAAAGATATTTGTTTACACAACTAGTTGCTGTTTTTAATTAGGTACCAGAATTTATATGTGAATTAGTTCACGAATTTTAAATTCGTCGTACTGCTTCTTCGCTTTCGTACACGTGAAATTTGAAACCGACAACATTGTACCTAGGTAATTATATTTTACAAGAGAAGCCACGTTTAACAACACCATATCCATGAATAGCTGTTGGTCATGTCACTGTAAATATAATAGGTATAAAATATATCTAATAGATATTATGTTTAGGTATTTAATGAATCAGCAGACTGTGAAGTTGTATAAATTATACGAAACATTATATTAACCATAATTTGATACGTTGATTACGAAATCATGAAACAGGTTTGTTAATGAAATGTTATGAGGATGTAGTTTTAAATAGCTTCGATATAGGTATTTGTAGGTTCCTACGTATAATATGAATACAGCTAAGAATACTGAAATAAGATTGCTTTTGCATGATATTATATCACGTGTGTTTCATATTTAAAGGGATGTATAAAACCTCACTGGTGCTGTAAAATTTTTAACGATTTACGCATGACGTTTATGTAGGTTACGATATTGTAAACATTGTATTTTATATTAGCTTCCGTAGCATTGAGATAGCTGAACGATGTCTTACGGAGTGCCAAGGACGGCATGCATTTATTAAATGTTCTGAGTGAATGAAGTACCATGTCCTTTTGTAGGGAAAATTATATAATTGAGATATTCATAACTAATATATTTTTAAAGTTATATAAGTAGTTATTGTACTTGTATTTACGTATGTTTAATCGAATTTTCCTTATGGATAAGGAGGTGTGAGTGGCTTTCTGTACCCTATGTACGTACCTTTATTTTTTTAAGAAACTAGAATCTACTGGGGCTCGAAACTAGAATCACAGATTAGGATATAGTACGCTCGTGTGTTTACCATCTTATCGAGGATAATAATTAATACTGTAGGTACAATTTATTACGCTCACAATAATATGTGGAATCTGCCTCCGTGTGTGTTACCAATCAAGATTTACAACTACGCCGTAGCAAATATTTAATAACATTTTTGCACTCATAGTAATCGTTGTACTCTTCGGTGTTAATTTATTGTGTCAACTCTTAGAAGGATTATTTGTATAAAATGAATAAAATATCTAAATAAGAAAACATATCGAAGTATTGTTAATGACACTGATTATCTCGTAATAAAAAAACAATTTTATGCTGTTTCAAATTTCATAGAAGTTTCATACTGTTTTGCTTTAAAATTAATGACAACAATTTTATCTAAGTAGGTACTTGATTTTAAGTAGCTGATATGAATACAAATATATAAAATCAATGGATTATAAATGTAGGTGAGGAGAGATAATACCTATGTAGGTACTAAATATTCTATATTATAATAAATGATGAGATCATACACAAGTTATTTTTCCTAGTTCTTACCCTTTGTTTATTCGTGTGGGTTTGGGGTGTATTTCAATTACTACGTGTAAACCCTGCATAGTTATTGCTGCCTTTAATATAGGAGAATGAGGGTTGGTAACATTTTGAGAGGGTGATAGGTGAACTGTTTTAACTGAGGGTGAAACCATAATAACGTTTTCGTCATTACCACTTTTTGGGATGCATAAATGAGAATTTTGTTTTAATGTTGTTCTGGTATATTCTTTGAAGCAGGTTTGTGGTTTGCCGTTCCAGTTACATCCAAAATTGTTATTTATATTTAATAATTGATTTTTAATTATATTGTCGTCGTTCTTCCAGCTAATGTTTCGTTAAGTCAATTATGAGTATAAAATGGTTGTTGTGGTTCTTATTTTAAAATTTTCTAAGACCAATTCAGAGCAAAATATAAAAGGTAAGGTATACCCATGGGTATACGTAGTATATTATTATTAGTCTGTGCCCATGGTAAGAACATAATAATAACTGCTAAGTGCTATCCAATATCAGGTATTCTTATCTATATTCACTTTCCTTCTTCTAAGTGTTTAATGTAGATTAAGTAGGTACTATCTAACTGTTCGTAAATGTAGGTATAGTATGGAATTCAGGTCATCAATGAAATGCTTAATCACTAATATTATAAAGCTGAAGAGTTTGTTTGTTTGTTTGTTTGAAAGCGCTAATCTCAAGAACTTCTGGTCCGATTTGAAAAATTCTTTTGGTGTTAGATAGCCCATTTATCGAGGAAGTCTATAACGCTTATAATATATCATCACGCTAAGACCAACAGGAGCGGAGCCACGTGCCACAGCTAGTGCATCATAAAAGTGATTCTTATAAGAATCCAGTAAGAATCAACTCAACTTCTCCATATAAAAGAGACGTAAGTATTACAATTTACAACAATAAATATAATTTTTATAGTTTCTCCAACCAGAATTGGTGAATGGAATTCCGATTTTTAATTTCTTTAAAATTTTTAAGATTCAAGAGAAAGTTCTGAAGTAGGTATGCTACATTCGGATGAGAAAAAAACATATATTTATCTGTTTATCTGTGTCAGATTGAGCTAAAGTACTTAAAAGTGAAAGTCGCCGATCGCGATGTGCGGACGTAACATGTCGCAATCCGCACCGAGTCCCCTCTCTAGTTCATCGTACTTTTATAGTCCAAAGAGTATTTATTCAAAACATACCACAGTCCACAGATTATGCAATTTATTTTGCTCACTTTCAAAGGCTCAAGAACGATTGGCCGATTCCACTGGATTCGATTAATAGAATCTTGTTGTTGTTGATGAACATTGTACCTAATAATATAGGTGCTATAGCCTATAGGTGCCTACTGCGCAATAAAGGCTTTATGTTGCTGCTGTTCAAACAAATTAAAATTGGGTTTACTTATAATTATTGTTCATCATTCTTGCAAATAAGGGTAATTGAACCATTAAAAGAATAATGATTATCTTTGTAGAGCTAAATTAAGTATTGGTACCTATTAAGTTTTCCACCAAAAAAATCATCATAACATATCTAGTAGTCTCTGAAAGAAATTTAGTTTTAACAAGATACCATAATATCTCAGTAAAAACAATAATAGTATAAGATTACAAAATGTATCATAAACTTGTCTCGGACCGGATCATTGTGATAAATTGCGGTGCATTATCATAATTGCAAATATTATTCTTGATAAGGATGAATTGATAAATCGCGTGTATTCTGAGGTAAATGGTAACAATATGCCGAGCATATCACATATCTTGAAATAGAAATACAAGAGTTGAAGTTATTCTGATTCTGATTTTATATTTTAATTGTACCTAGCTGTAGGAACCATGTTTTGTGAAAAAAAAGAATACCTACAACCGCTTCGTCTGCTCACAAACAGAACTAATAAGAAATATAGGTAACTGTACCTACTAAATCTCCTACCTAGGTAAAAAAACATCATACCAAAAATATATCGTTTTCTATGTGCAAGAATTGTTTTTTACTAAAAAATGTTTACTCTTAAACACCTTTTAACCGTGCGTACAGCAGTCGTTTATATGCGCAAAGGTTTTTAATGTGTTTTGCGAGTTTCTAATCTCGTTTTACCGGTTTTAAAGAATTGGCTTATTAAGTTGCGCACACGCCCATAACAAAACGTTAGCTTAAAAATTGTTGGCGCGCAAAATATATGCAGAATTGTCATTGAATGTTGATTAACAACAATGAGTGGGTGTACAATACTATCTAAATAAATGCGTTTGCACATTTATGATTAAAACATACTTAACTACTACGTCCATAAATTTAACAATCCCATTTTCAAAATATTAAAAAACGAATGCGTCATACAAAAACAAAATCGACCCAATAAACCAGTTGGTTCTTTGATCATAAGTTGTAAAAAAATAAATTGATACTTACTGCTTTTTACAACCAAGGCAAACAATAACACAGGCACAATAATAGCAACCTTGGCCATTTCGAAAAATGCACTACACGGCCACACGTTCTAAATATACAAAACGGAATATAACACGATCGGTTCGCAGCGATCGCCAGCAACAAATGCCAGCTTGACTTGCACCAACCTAACCGCTCACCGCCTCGCCTTCATGACGAACGGAATGTTTTTTAATCTATGTGTTCGTGCATTCGTGACAGATATTTTGGCGGGAAAGTTGAAGAGGATTTTATAAAATTACATCAGGTAAATAAGACTCATTAGATACATAGAGCACACAAAAAATCAGTGTTGTAAATATTGATTTATAATATTCTTCAATGCAACCACCAATATAATCATAAAACGAGTAACAGATATCTACAAAGATATTGGCGAACATAATATAAAGAACTCACTGAAAATTTGTAAGGCTTATGCCATAAAGTAATGGAAAAAGTAGGTCAAAACTACCCCGTAATTCCTTCCAATTTATCAGGGCTGAAAAAACATTTTCACAACAACCATTTTTATAGTCGGGACAGTCTCCCTCAGGTCAGTGGCCTTCATTATAATGTGGTGCGTGATGCCAGCGATTCGTTTTGATGACCCAGATTTAACTGATCAAACACTTTCTTGTGGACGAAAGTTTGCTGTTTACGCAAAGCAAACCTATAAAATATATTGAGACATATTTTCTTATCCCTGTTGATTTGATAGTATTTATCTAGTACATATTTACTATTTAGTTAGGTTTATAACCATCTAGTAATGTAATAAACATAACAGTTATTAATTTAATCTCAGTTAAGAGTTTGTTTGAAAGCTATAACTGTTGATAGCTTTTCCGTTATAAAGTTTTCATGTCTTCTTAAATAAACGTTATTGATTTTCACTAAAGTTAAATTATCATAACATAATCCATTTCTTAATACAATCTACTTTCAAAGAATACCGTTAAAATTTGTTATTGTTACTTGTTAGACATGTGTGAACAGAACACGTGCATCCCAATTCCCAAATACAATTGTAGGATGTTTAAACTTCAAATTTTATGTTATTTCATTATCAAATAGTATCAATATACAGAACATTGAATGAGAAAGCTATTAAAAAGTTTTATTTTTGGTTGAGTTTATAGGAAATACGTTCTTGGCATACAATGCGTGCATTTTGATTCCGAGTTCCGAAAGAAATGTCATTTTGTATGCTTAGATAGGCTTATTATTATCCCAATTTATTCTCTTTTAGGTTGGATTGGTTATATTAAATTTTATAATAGAACTTGCATATCTTTTCTCTATAATTTTTTTTCCTGAAACTAGTCTTGAAACTTAGGTTACATTTTGCTTTAGGTACACCTTATCATAGCAACTGAAAATTAGTTATTTATTATATGTATATTTTATGGGTATATAGTAAAACAAGTACTGTAGGAAACATTTTAATGAAGTAACAACTATTGAGACCTTTCATTTAACCGTAACTTAATCAAATCAGTTCAAAGTCCATTAGAAATCGATCATAAAATCATCAGTAAGCATCATAATATTATTTGTTCTTTCCAAGTTCTCTATGAATTTACAGATCCTAATGGTGGATTTACACATTCGTGTTCGTTCACTGTTTACACATTCATTATACGAATGCGCGAATCTCTAGACGAATATAAGAATAGCGAGTGAAATTTACTCATAATGCGTGATCATTCGGCTCGCTATTCGCACGAATGTGTAAATGCATCATTAAGTTTCTTTTGTATAATTTTATGTGAGAGTGAATTTCGTTAAAACAGGCGTTACTACCAACATAATGAAAGCGATGGTACTATCTACCATAGATGCTCCACTAGTTGTATTGCATAAGTTGCCGTCACATTCATCACAGAACAATAATTTGACGATATCAGGGAATTGTTCGTGGGCTTTTCGGATTTCAGCGCAAGTGCCTTTCTCTGTTGTGCAGCCACGTATATACCAGGGCCTGTCTAGATCTAAAAAAAATGATCCAATTAAAAATATTGAAGTAACTTTCATGTACTTGGTACGTAATATGATACGAGGGACTCTTACGTCTGCTCTGGTATCTAATGAAATATCTACAAAGAAGTTAATTTAATTTGACGAGTTTTGTAAATATCGTAGTTATATATTGCACGCCTCATAAGCGAAGCGTTGAGGTGGGTACTACTACTACTGTCACTTCGCGCAAAACATCTGATTTTTCAAACTTAAAATGTCTTTATGTATCATATCATTGCACTTGTAAGATAATACATACATACACATATTAAGAAAAAACACTATTTTTAACGTTCATGATATTTTTG